>CAEGAE010020437.1:0-14676 GCA_903067095.1 Girardinus metallicus | reverse complement strand
ACAATTTTCAAATCTGACCAATCAGGAAACCCTAAATCAAAAAATTGTGTTTATTTAATCACCTGTCGAATCTGTAAAATCAATTATGTGGGTGAGACGGGTAACAGCCTCCTTACCCGTTTCACCCAACACAGACATAATATTCAAAAACAAAAAAACACTCATGTACCCCTAGTGCAGCACTTCATGGACCACGGTTGGGATGCTGTTTCAGCCCTGGTGCTGGAATGCAACCCAGCCTGGTCCGCAGCCCAGAGGAGAAGGGCTGAAAGACTGTGGATCTGCAGGCTGGATACACTCGTTCCTAGGGGTCTGAACGAGAGGTAGGCTCCACGTGGGGGGCTCCTGGCAGGACGTGCCCGTGCACCTGGGGGGGGAAGAGGGTGAGGGGGAAGGGGACTCAGTTTCTTGTGTTCCTGACCTCTGACCCTGAACCCAAACCCCAACCCTAACCCACACAAAATGCAAACCTAAGTTCCCCTCCCAACTGCAACTAACTGCTGTATGATCCACAGAATTGAGCCACTGTGGAAAATGCTCAGCCAAAACATGATGAATTATAATTTCTTTTTAAACCACCACAGTGCAGCAGCCAAATAGGTGCCAAGGGAACTATGTCACATCAATCAAATCTGAGTAATGAATACCTTAACTTTAGAGAGAAAAGGTTTTCCAGCCTTAATATTGTAATAAGTTTCAGCTTTGGGGTGATTTTGGGTATCCTTTCAGTCAGTATCCCATTAGATTGTAATTTCCTGTGATTTGAACTGTTTGGAGCCTTTGACAAGTCAAGAGTGTCTAACGCGTCCTACGCGCCTCCACATAGACTTTGAATGTAAACCAGACGGGTCTGATGCGCGAAATGTAAGAAATGTCAAGCGTCTGCATATAACCCTAACACATTATGTGCACGTTGAGTCCACACTTCATTGGGAACGGACTGTAAAGTTCCTCACACCTGTACTCATCCTCATGATCCTGGCTTGCTGTATGATTCCCCTTTTGAAACAGATGGTAGGAAATGTGATTAATGTTCATGTCATGGAAGCACTTTCCTCTAAAACTCTAATTCTGACCAATTGTTATCCCAAACTACCAGAGGATGATTCTGATGACAATTGTTGTGAGGAGAATAATGAAGAATTTTCCCCCTTTTTCTTTCATTACATTTTTTATGAGTTCATTTAATTTTATATATATGTTTCATTTTATTAGAAAGTATTGTCTTCCTATCATGCTTTACAAATGTGTATGTGTTGTCAATATCCTTGAGATACACTAATAAATAAAATTTACTGTGTGATTATTTAACATGGACTTCATCATAACCAAATGGGGAACACATTAACATTTTAATATGTGGGTAAAATGTGGCAGATTTTATTTCAGGTTCTGACATGTGCAACGGTGTTGTCATTTGAAAGCTCTCATTTTCTGCACAGAATATTAATAAACTTGGTTGAGTGATTTTCACCTGTAAGCTGCAGTATGTTACTTATATTTTGGAAAATAACCAACCCTAACTCTAACCTTCGTTAAAAGTGTCACTTTCTTGCCACAGTGTGGTATGAGACAGATAAAGTGTGAAAATATTGAGCTCCTCTGCGTTCTCCTAGTCGACTGGTTGTCGACTATGTGCACGTCAGCCCAACAGGGGGCGATAACGGACCTTCACGCAGGCTGCCAACAGCCAAAAAACATCCAGAGAAGGAGAAAAGGAGGCGGAAGAAGACGGCCGTGGAACCAGGAAAAGGGGTTTATTTTAACCAGAACAGGTTCAGAACCGCCAAAGAACCGTCAGAACGTCATCTCTGTAACTGTCAGGCATCGTGTTCGTGTCGACATGGAAGGTGGGTTTTGTTCTGACAGATTAAGACTCTGTGTTAATGGGATTGGTCTGTTTTTAATCTGATCACTGGGAGCTACTGCTAGCCTGGGCGCGGATGTTGTTTTCTTCATGTTGAGCTCGAGTTGAACTGAATCTGATCATTGAATCAGATTCCAGCTGGATTCAGATTACTGCATAATAACTCACGTTAAAAAGCAGACACTTTCTCAACCTTTCACCTGTACAAACTAAAACTTACAGAAAAAAATGCTATTAAAATTTGATCATTTTAACATGTTTGGGCAAACATGTTAAAATGGATTCATAATCAAACAGATTATGAATCAAAATATTGATTGATGTTCATTTTAATGTTATTGACCTTAGAAAACAGACATTTTTCCTAAAGTGTCTTAAGAGGACTTTGGCTATGAACTGGTGCAGTTTAAAAGCGACATTAATGTGACTTTATTAGCCTTTTCAAACATGCTGGAAGACCAACATCTTTATAGGTCATTTGTTTTTAAGTTATGTTTTATGAAAAACTATATAATGGTGATAAACTTTAATCATCATGCATAGAAAAACTGAATAAATCACAAATTATTAAATTAACTAACTTTAGTCAGTATTATTATTTTCTGGTTATTTAAATATATATTAAGAAAAACCTTAAAATTAAACTCCAGGGTTTTTATTTGGTTGGAAGAGGGCATTTTTCTGAAATACTGAGATGTTTGATGGATGCTTTATAAAAATGGGATTTAATATTTTTAGTATTTGGAGTGAATCTGTTTATTAATTAATATTTGTAATGTTTTCAGTTAACAAAAGCATTATTTGAACTGTATTTATGGCCTCAACAGCCATACTGTGAAGTTTGGTCTCATTCATTTTAATGCTCTCTGCTCTCTTTCCCCAGAAACTCTCTTTCAGCTGAGGGTAAGTCCTGAGATCATGTCTGTTCCATACTGTCTTTACAAGTTAAAAGTTCATTATAATTGACACTTTTTCCTTGTTTCTCACAGTTTACATCAAAGCAGCTTGAGAGACTGGCCAAGAAGGCAGAAAAGGAGTCAGAAAAGGAGCAGGCCAAAGTCAAGAAGGTGAGGATTAGGTTTAATGCTCAGTGTAGTTCAGGGAGTTTTGTTCAGGACGGTCCGGATTTTATTCTGCTTACTTACTATCTTTCTTCATTTCTACTGTCACATGTCTACATTGGATAAAACATGCTGGGAAGGCTTGACATGGATCAACAAATAAACAGACCAGAACCAAATGACTTGATCCAATTTTGTGTTGGAATATTCTAATCGGCAGAATTAGAAAAATGTGAAAAGAGAGCTTTGCTTTTTGACTCAGCTCTCTCTTCACCACGACGGACCGGTACAGCGCCGCTTCACGGCAGACGCTGCGCCGATCCGCCTGTCGATCTCCTGCTCCCTTCTTCCCTCATTCGTGAACAAGATCCCGAGATACTTAAACTCCTCCACAGGGGCAGGACACCCCTGACCCGGAGAAGGCACTCTACCCTTTTCCGGCTCAAGACCATGACCCCGGATTTGGAGGCACTGATCCTCATCCCGGCCGCTTCACACTCGGCTGTGAACCGATCCAGCGAGAGCTGCAGATCACGACCTGATGAAGCCAATAGGGCCACATCATCCGCAAAAAGCAGAGAGGGGATCCTAAGGCCACCAAAACGGATCCTAAGGCCACCAAAACGGATCCTAAGGCCACCAAAACGGATCCTAAGGCCACTAAAACGGATCCTAAGGCCACCAAAACGGATCCCCTCGACACCTGGGCTGGTCTAGAGATTCTGTCCATGAAAGTAATGAACAGAATCTGTGACAAATGGCAGTGCTACACACTCAGCAGGGTGTAGAGCTGGAACTTTGAACACGTTTCCCCAGAACGTCTCCAGTACCCCCTCTAAGGACTCCAAGAAGGGTGGATAATCTGAACTGCTGTTCGGCCTGTAAGCACAAACAACAGTGAGGATCCGTCCCCCCATCCGTAGGCGGAGGGAGGCTACCCTCTCATTCACCGGGGTAAACCCCAACGTACATGCGCCGAGATGGGGAGCAACAAGTATGCCCACTCCTGTCCGGCGCCTCTCACCGTGGGCAACTCCAGAGTGGAAGTATGTCCAGCCCCTCTCGAGGAGACTGGTACCAGAACCGAGCGTCGAGGTGAGACCGACTATTTCTAGCCTCTCAACGTCACACACCAGCTCCGGCTCCTTCCCACCAGAGAGGTGACGTTCCACGTCTCAAGAGCTTCTGCAACCAGGGATCAGACCGCCAGGGCCCCCTCCCTCGGCCGCCACCCATCACACACTGCACCCGACCCCTTTGGCCTCTCCCATAGGTGTTGGGTCCATGGGAGGGGGGACCCATGTTTCCTCTTCGGGCTGAGCCCGGCCGGGCCCCATGGGTAAAAGCCCGGCCACCAGGCGCTCGCCATCATGCCCCCCCTCCAGGCCTGGCTCCAGAGTGGGGCCCAGGTCACGCGCGTCCGGCCACGGGAACACCAAGTCCATTGTTGTAACTCATCATAAGAGTTTTCAGGCTACACTTGGTCTGGTTCCTCACCTAGAACCTATCTTCCTTGGGTGACCCTACCAGGGGCATAAAGCCCCAGACAGCAGAGCTCCTGGGATCATTGAAACGCTCAAACCCCTCCACCACAATAAGCTATGAAGACCCCAAATAAAATCCAGTGACTACTTCTACACCTCACCTAACTAATAAACAGAGTCCACTTCTTAGTAATTGGCTGTTAGTATAAATGTAGTTCTGTGAAGCAGCCAAGAGCACCTCAGTAGCTCTGGAGGAGCTGCAGAGATCCACAGCTTGGTCTTGGACTTTATAAATCTGGTCTTCATGGAAGAAGTCCAGGGTTAGCCATTGTTGCACTGTGTCAGTACAGTTCAATCTGTGCAGCTGTGATGTAAAGTCACATGATGAATTCTAGTAGGTTTGTTCAGTCATTTCTATATGCTTTTTGTTCATCATTCTTCTGTAGCCCATAATCATATCCTGAGGATGGACATGATGATGCTTCAGCTGGAAATCTGGTGCTGAATTTTTTCTCCTCACTTTCTTAAAGTGTCAGACTACCTTCTAGAAAACTGTTTACATATTCATGAATAGAGTGCATTTACAGAATCAGTAGAAGATGAGTCAGCATTTTCTCTAACATGTATTCCTGAAATAACTCACCTGCTCCTTCATGCCAGTCAGAGGAAGATTCTTGGCTGGCACCAAAATGGCCGATCAATTGTTACCTTAATTAGGAGTAAGCAACAGTGTTTTGTTTTGTTCGTTGAATTGAAGCATGTCTTCACCTTTGGATTGGTAGACGGAACCAAAGACAGTTGTTGTGGCGCCGATTAGTCAGCAGGAGGCAGCACTTGGTTGGAACCCAGATAACTGTTTTTAAAGTCCGCTGTCTGAGTCATTGCTATATTACTCATTAGATTTAAAGCTGTTTTCTGACAGTTGTAAAGTAATAATTTTCACTAAGTATTAGTGACAAAATAAAACACAGAAAACAGCTAAACCTTCTGACCTACAGTAAAGAAGTCCATTTCAAATAAAATCCTTGTTGGTGGAAAGAAAATCTAAGTTTACAGTTTTTATATTGAATTGATTTTCATTCATAGCTTTGTCTTTATTTCAATAAATATTATTCATAGAAAATGCTTATAACTACCAGAGAGAACAAACAGCTATCAGTGCTGTTGTGTGTTTCTTAAAGACATGATTTTACTACAAAACAGAAATAGTAGAATTTCTTCTCAACAGGCTTTGCAACAGAAAAATGTTGAATGTGCTCGAGTTTATGCTGAGAACGCCATCAGGAAAAAGAACGAAGGTGTGAACTGGCTGCGCATGGCGTCCCGAGTTGATGCGGTGGCCTCCAAAGTCCAGACTGCCGTCACCATGAAGGGAGTGAGTCTCACCAACTGGATCAGCTCAACTTCTGTTTGACTCAGAAGTCTAGAATTTGACACTTGATTTTCTATTTTTGGTCAAAGTGTGTAATATAAATGTTAAATTGATGCGATTTCCTGGTTTAGGTGACTAAAAGCATGGGCCAGGTGACCAAAGCCCTGGACAAGGCTCTGAACTCCATGGATCTGCAGAAGGTCTCTGCAGTAATGGATAAGTTTGAGAGCCAGGTTCAGAACCTTGACGTCCACACCTCAGTGAGTCGCTGCAGAGTTTTCGTCGGCTTTCATGCTTCAGAAACTCCCTCCCTAACCTCATCTGCTCCTACCTGCACCAGGTGATGGAGGACTCCATGAGCTCAGCCATGACGCTGACCACGCCCCAGGAGCAGGTGGACGACCTCATCCACCAAATAGCAGAAGAGGGCGGCCTGGAGGTGATGGACCAGCTGAACCAGCTTCCTGCCGGAGCGACGTCACTGGGCGGAGAGAGTTCCCGGAGCCAGGAGAAGGAGGACCAGCTGTCTCGGCGGTAAGGGTCACCTGTCTGACCAGGTAGATCTGTTTGACATGAAACACCTGGTGAGGCCAAACCTGAAAAACACCAAAATCTAAATCCACATAAAGGAAGAAAACCAATGAACACAGACACGTTAAGGTAAAGGTGGGTCTAAATTAACAGGTTGGTGTTAATCAAGGCTTTTACAAAGAAGTACAGATTAAGAATGGCTTTAAATACATTAAAAAAGACCAACTGCTTTAACTAGTAGTCTTTCTCCAGCTTGAGTCAGGCTTAGCAACCCAGGAGGTTTCAACCAGGATCGGAGTGAGCATTATCTCAAGAAAACATCAGACCAGGTCAGAAACAGAGAATTATCTTAGATTGGATGAAATAGGACAGAAAAGTACTTAGAGTTGTTTAGCGGTGACTCAGGACAGTCGGTACGAAACATTCGGACAGCACCTCTATCATGACTCAGTTATTCTTTACACTTTATCTTGTTGGCAACGGCAGCAGACCTAACCTGTGCTGAAATCATGTGAACACTAAAGACTGATCTCTCCCTGCTGGACAAAAGAAAAATCATTCAATATTGTTTGAAAGTTGCAATGAACTTTTTCTACTGTAGGATGTGTAGAAATATTAGTGCTGATGCATAATGATATCTATTATATGAGAGAGAAGAGAGGCCAGAGTGTAACAGCCAGCTTATCCATCCATCCATTTTCATTCCACCCTCGTCCCTTAGTGGGTCGGGAGGAGCTGCTGCCTCTCCAGCCACGTTCCGGGTGAGAGGCGGGGTCACCTGGACAGGTCACCAGTCTGTCGCAGACAGCCATCTTATTCTATCCTGAAATGAAATGTGGTGCTGAGTCTCCTGGAGTTTAAGTAAAATATCCCAAAGTCCCTTTTACACACAATTATCCTCTATCGTCTTCACTCTGGTTCTTTTCCGTCCACTGGATCTTTCCTCCGTTCTCTGGAAGTTTTGGCTTCTTTATGGGATCAGCAGGAACGTCCAGGCCAGAAATCGGAAACATTACAAGACGACAAAGTTCAGCCAGAAACATTCAGGGCGTCTGAATGCTAAAGGATCCACCTCCCATTCTACTGCCGGAACTACCAGAAACTGCAGTCTGGTACTAAAAGGTTCTGCTAGGATCAATCAGATCTCTACTGGTTCTGATTCTTTAGTTGTGAGAATCTGAGATTATAATCTGGATTAACAGAGAGCCGATGAAGAGAAGCTGTTTGTAATTTCCACCAGATGTTTGGGTTCAATCTCCGGATCCGAGCTTCAGTTGAAGTCACAAGTTATGAATATTTCAGCCCACCAGAGGGCGCTGTGGTTCAACACAGTGAAGTATCTGGGTGAGATTTAGAATAACCAAAGAACTAAATCTAGAATGACTTTAAAGTATTTCCTCAAATCTGCAAAGTGAAATTTTGGGCTTTTTTGATCCAAGTGAAACAGAAGATTTTTCTGGGAACCTGAGGAATTATGCAGCTGTTTCATAAAGGATAATATCGATGAAAAGTGATTTTATTTCAGTGGTTTATTTGCAATATCCTCCATTGTGATGCATCTGAAATGTTTGTTTTTGATCATTTTAATGTTTTTGATTTACAGTTGATAAAAACCCAAAATTAATCTTGCATCAAACCAATAAAAATCTTTTAGATCCAGAAAAACTGAAAAGTTTTGAAATGTCCTGGCAGATGCTGCTCTGGGTTTGGACCAGATAGAACCATACCAGAACCAACAGGAGCCACAGCTCCTCAGATCTTCATTAATTAGAAACTTTAGCCTTCCAACCCCAGATTCATGGACACATATTTTCAAATGAAAAAGCTGGACTTCAGATCCGGTCCTTTTCTTGTTACTCTCGGGTTCTGGAGTGGTTCTGTGAAGGTTGGAGCTCATGTTCTGAACCAAACCTTCTGGACTTCCTCCAAGCTGTTCAACTGGTTCTGCTTATATGGGCTGCAGTCAGCCCTGCTGCTTCAGAACCTTTTTCTCACACAGCTCTTCCTTCCACTAAACTTTCCAGCAATCTTCATTCTGTGAACAGCCAGCGTGTTGTAGCTTTCCCTCCTTGCAGAGGGTGACAATCAGCAGTCCTCTTCAGCGCCCCCTGCTGTGAAAACTCCTTTAACTGATTTTTCTGTCAGAATCATCCAGAAGGAAGAAACGAACATTAGACTTCAGACCTGACAGGGTTTATTTTCTTACATTGATTCATTAATGTTACAACTTTTCTGTTAGGATTTGGTTTTTATTGAACTGGACTTTCAGTTTAAACTGCTCTGATGATTTGGACTCAGCTCAGTTTGTCTGGATTTTTGCTGCATGTTTTTCTGCTGTCAGTTTGCTGAAATGCAGCTGATGTGTGAAATGTTTGTTTGCAGGTTGGCGGCTCTGAGGAACTGAAGGCGCTGCTGCCTGGAGGATCAGGACGGCAGCAGCTAAATTTCTCGATTGAACTGTTCCTGCTGGGAAAACCTAATGAGTTTATTGATTTTCCTCCTCTGGCCTAAAAATAAACCACAGCAGCCAGGAATAGCATCAGCTTTACCTACTGGCTTCATCGGTCTCCTCTTCACTCCAATCACAGGAATCTGGATGCAAATGTTGTAAAATATGTTTATATTGATGAACTGGGCTGTTGATCTGCAGCGCAGTTCTCAGACCAGATGCTGAAAACAATAACAGGTTTATTCCTCAGACTCAGACAATCCTCCCTTTTCTCTTCTTTGGGCTTTAGTTCAGTTTCTTTCCTGCATTCAGATTTTCTGCTTTAAACGCCTTATGTTGGGACGCAGCTGCTTCTTCCTTCAGTGCCTAGAAACAGCAGCCGGCTAGGCGGGACGTTTTCCTCGCTCAGAAATGTTTTTATTGGTTTTTAATAGTTAACCGTCACAGGTGGAGTTCTGATCCGTTTATGGATCAGAACCACGAAGCGCTCCAGATGATCCTCTACAGCGTCTCCACCGGCGAGGTTCTGATCCGGTTGCAGTCTGGTTCTGGTGCGGTTCCTCGGTGATTCAGAGGGAAGTTTCTGCTGTCTTGTTGCTCATCCGTGTTAATAATGGAGGTTTTATTTAAGCACTTTTTGTTTTCTGTATTTGTCTTGTAAATTAAAGTTCTGCCCTCTGTTGTCCGTCAGCCGTTTGTTTCTCCCAGTTTGATAAAAATCCAAAAGCCTTAGACATTTTTCGGGCCCTGATTGGTCGGATTCTCCACAGTTTTAATCATAAATCTGATCCATTAACATAATCATGCAAATCTTGAAGCGTTATTCACATTTATTTTGCTTTTCAAGTAAATCAGAGTGGAAAGTTCTCATCGATGGTTCATGATTTTCTATAAATCTGACATCCCTTATCATAAAGGGAAAGACAAAAGAACATTCCTACTCTGCCACTCTAACCCATCGATGGTCAAATAAATATTTCAAATCTGATTTTTATCTCTTTACTTCAGACTGAAGTTTATTTTATTCTCTTTCCAAACTGTTTACTTCTTAAAAAATGGAAAAACTAAAATGGATCAAAGTATTTCTATTAAAAATAAATAATAGAAAATTGTTTAAGAGGATTAAAATACAACTAAGTCATAGAATCAGTGATTTATCTGAGGCTGACAAAAGCAAATTTAACCTTATTAGAAACTATTTAACTCTAGAGATTCTGTTATATTTCATTACTATGCCACTTATGAATCAAAACAAAACAAAACGAAAACCAACAATTAAAGAAGCTTTAAACATTTTACACCCAAATCTTCCAACTATTGTCAGAAAACCTTGTGATGTTTATAAAAAAATGGTTTTTATTCAACCGGATTCTCAGTGTGAATGAATAAATTCAGGAAAATCAGAATATTATTCTGATTAATAATCATATATAAACCAAAATAATTCTGTCATTTAAAACCAACCCCAACCCTTTTCTATCCTCATTTTTGTGTTTTAAAGAGAAAATAAAAAGATTTCAGTCTTTAGGAAAATCTGAATTGTTTTGTGAACTTTCCTATTATCAGACTGTTTCTGTTTTTCATGCATGTTCAGCTTTAGAAAGAAAACTTCACTCAGTAAATGTTCTGGTCCTGATCCAGCTGGCAGGGTCACTGGCTCTGTGACCTCTGACCTCTTGCTTCGTGAATATTCAGATGTTTCTGTAAAACCAGAAGGATCATCTTCATCCCTCCTCTTCCTCCTCACTGAAGTCAGTTAGAGTGAAGAGGCTGACCAAAGCTCCCCTCCCCTACCTGTTTCTCCTTCTGGAGGCCCGTTCATGTTGGAGCGTCCCAGTTCTTCACGTCCTGCTTTAGCCCCGCCCCTTTCAGATCCTATTTCCGCCTTCTGCTACGCCCGCATCCAGGCGGACTATGACCCACAATTCATTGCTGCATGTGACGTTTTGAGTTACAAGGCAGAATTATGGCAAGAACTTTTATGTGTTTATTGAAAATTCAATAAAAATAGTCTGAAGAGGCACAAGTCAGAAACAAAAAAGTTTCATATGAGAAACTAAGCAGAAAAAAGAAGAAATCAAAAAGAATATTCACAAACTAACTGTGAGGAATGTAAAACTAATGTTACAAATGCAAGACGAATTTCAAATCTTAAATTAAGCTTTTATTGGAATAAAGATAAGGTTTTTGTGATGTTGCAACGTTTAAGTACTCTTAAGTAAAATTATTTCACTTTAAAAATGGAGGTGACTTTTAGAAAATGTTTTTTGTGATTTGTTGCTTGTAACCTGAACACTGGAACGCAGATGTGCACTTCGACTGAGTGCACACTTCACAGAGGAGCGTAGGGCGCAGCCTGAGGATTGGGCCAACGGGTGACGAACAAACTGACCCAGGAAGTGGTTTCCAGCACTCTGACCTCTGACCTCTGAGCTCAGATCTGGCTTTTTCTCTGGCCCAGTCCCAATCCTCGCACTGCGCCCCACGCCCACAGCCGGCCCAAGGCATAAGCACGCTAAGCAGCTGCTTTGGGCCCCTCGGCCACTAGGGGGCCCCTTAGTAGAACTAATTTTTCCTGCATGTGTAACATTTTCTGCTTCACTTTGCTCACAGTTAGTGTGACTATTTTTATTCAATTATTTATTTTTTTATCATATTAAACTTTTCTGTTACTTCTCATACTATTTTCAGTTTCTTTGAATTTTCAATAAAGATGAAAAACACATTGCTATAATTCCGCCTTTTAACTCAAAACGTCACATGCAGCAATGAATTGTGGGCAATGCACTTTGCCAAAGTCCGTCTGAATGCAGGTACACCTTCACACACGTTCACAGTTTCCCCTGTAGCTCCGCTGAGCTGCACTTCACACTGATGGTTGTTACTTTTACTAGAATTTACAAATTTCTCAAAACTTGAGTAAAGTCTTCTGCAGCTTTAACAATAATAAAAATCAATAAAGAATATAACAGATAAGCTGTTATATTTACAAATATATTGTGTTTCATAATTATGTTTTAATCATGACTGCAATCCAAAAAGATTAAAAAAAAAATTAACTATGGATAATACAGGAAATAGCACCTCCTTCCGTTCTGGAGTGCAATGGTGCTATTTCAAAATAAGATATGGAACTGGCATCCGGTCTGTCCCATACCAGAGGTCAAAAGGGGCGGGGCTAAAGCCGGAAGTGGTTAATTGGGCTGCACTACGCACTCAAACCTTCTACAAGCATCTAAAGGGCGGAATGAGTGAGGAAGGAAAAAGATTTGGACCGGGCCTTCATCCTCCAGTACAAACAGGAACCCCCACTACTGAGGAGCCCCAGACTCTAAAGGAGGCTGAGCTCCGTTCCTGACCCCCCACCCCAACTGGTTACTTATCCCCATTCAGAAGCTGCAAAAGAGGTGATGTAGAGAAGAACGCCTCTGATCCCCAAGACCCTCTGAGTCTCAACGGCTGTTACCCAAATGTTGGATGGACAGATGGATGGATGGATGGATGGATGGATGGATGGATTAAATAAAACAGGACAATTGTGCTGATAAAGGAGGATAAAAACATCTTTGTTTTAATGTAGGACTGAACTTCGCTTTGGTTTTTCCACCATTATTTTCCTCAGCTGTAAAGAAAGGAGGAAATCCCCCCCCCACCCCCTCCTGTGGTCACGTGACACCCCCCCCCGCCCCCCCCGCTGAGCTGTGACGCAGCGCCGCTCCCTGGATTATGGACCATCAAGGTAGTCATGGTTAGAGTGGGAGAGCAGGAAGTTTCTTCAAAAAATGAAAGCATTCAGCCTATTAATGAGCGTTTATTACACCTTGAGGTATTAATCAAACATTATTTTATTAGTGATTATTCATGTTTTTGACAGTATGTCTTTACTATATAAAAATATTTCTGTTTGTGATGAAGGATGAAAAACATCATTAGAATCTTATGCAGTAAAGGAAGTTCTTGTGTTTCTGTCGACTCATTACTATGGTTACACCAGTGACCATAGTAATGAGTCACCTGCCTCCCCTCCCAGGTCAGGGGAGGCAGGTGAGGCTATAAAGACAAGATCATTTATATTGCTATTTTCATCCTGTGTTTTGTACTATGAAGTATTTATTTTTCATTTAGCTTTCAAATTTTTATTATTTTTTCTTCAAAATTGCTGAATTTTTGCAATTTCCCACTCAAATGCTCAGAAGTGAAGCAGCAGCGAGCTGAGCCTCACCTGGACTGATCAACCTCTCTAACTGCACTGGCTGCCGTTCGATGCTCCTCCTGTCTGTACGCCGCCAATAAAATGGCTAAAAAACACTTAATGTATGAACTGATTCTCCATCATTTAGCTTATCTATATAATGTGCAGTGTTTGTTGTCACCAGCTGTGTGTGTAACATGATTCTTGTGCAGAGGAGCGACCAGAATCAGCAGAGAACACTGGAGGTGAGGCAGGCAGTTCTCTGGCCTCCCGGCAGGGGGCGCTCATGGTACCAGACACTGTGACTCCGCGTCTGTAGAGCAAGAGACAGCGAGCTAGCATACAGTAAAGTTCAGCGATATATTTATAGTTTTCTCCTCTTACCGCAGCAGTCACTTAACAATCGCAAAATAAACATTAAGCCTAAAACCAAACCACTGCAGACTGAATGTTCTGCTCTTTGTGTGGAAAATATTTGAGTGTTGTTTTTTTGTGGCGTTGTCAGTTGCTATGGCAACGAGTCTGCGCTGCGCTGATACAGAGAGCAAGAAAGACTTGGTTTTGAGTACTCTAACGGTTTTTCCCTTTCCTGTGGAGCACAGCAAAGGGAACTCAATCAAACATGTGCACGTTTGATTGAGTTAACGGAATTATAATACGGCGGCAGCGCGGCTAAGCATGTAGAAGAACAGTCCGTCTGCCCTCCAGCGTTGTCCGCATGCGCGAAATTTCCTCATGTAAACAATAACACGCAGGGGTCTATATTGGTAAGTCTGATTATGATTAAGTCAGGGCCTCACCAGCTATGAACCTCACCGCACTTCACTGAGAACTACATAATATTAGCTTGGTGTGATGTGAATTTGATTTAAAAACTAACAAAGTTCATGAAGTGGCTGCAGTCAATATTATGTTGGGCCAGCAACGAATTTCTATAAGACAAAATAAAATATCTGGGTTTATTTGGCCCATCAGAACCTCGAGGTTCTCCGTTACTGAGTGTCGCTGCAAATACGGATAATCTCCCCCAACCGGACTAGAACCGAACCGAATCACACATTAGCCTGTTATAGAAAGCAACTTGCCACTGGAAAGTGTGTAAGATGCCCTTGTGGAGCTCAGGTAGCTGTTGTGCTGTTCGTGGCTGTTCTCTAATAATCAGACCAAGTTTAACTTGTGGCTGCAGCACCAAGTGTGTTTTGTAAGAGCTCCCGAAACAAAAAGGCAGAGTTTCTGTGACAAGCGGTAGTTTTATCACCTACCGACAGATGAGGAAACAAAAAGAATTTGGCTAAAAATTCTAAACTTGAACAGAGAATCCTAAATGTGTGCTCGTTTTACTGTGTGGATCAAAACCCAACGGAAGAAAATCCGCATCTGTAGCCGAAGCAACTGAGTCAGTGAAGTAGCTAGATATGCTAGTGCGGGTTATTTGCGGCCATTTCTTCAAGTCACCAGCCATCCCGCAATAGCTGTAGGTAGCGGTAAAACAATATTGCCGCATTTCAGCTGTGATAGTTGATGTTTCCACATATTTTTAGCCTAAAAACTAATGAAAGCCAGTTAGCGAGTTGCTAACATTCCGGTTCCGGTTTGCGGAGCCTCTGGAGGATCCTCCACCTGGAGCCTCTGGAGCCTCCAGGTGGAGGATCCTCCACCTGGAGGCTCCAGAGGCTCCAGCAGCTTCAAATGACTGTTTGCTGCTTTAAGGGCATTTTAG
>CAEGAE010020414.1:0-16743 GCA_903067095.1 Girardinus metallicus | reverse complement strand
ATCACTGACTGGAAACTTCATACTGGACTTCCTGTTCCTCTCCACTCTTCCTCCTGATCCTGGAACCTTGATTTAAAGAATTTATTTTCATCTGATAGCAGAACTCTGGACCAACAGAGTTTCCTCCTCAGCCAGTAAAACGTCTCTGATCCAGCAATGCTTTGATATGGGAATGCCACATTTGTATTCCATGTCTAGTATTCATCTGTGAGGCTCTTCTGGAATGGATTTCACTTGATTATCCTCTCAAGGCTGAAGTTCAAATGAACTTTGACCTTTGTGTCTTCCTGTCCTTGTGAAGAATGTCTGACTGTCTTCTGGATGTCTGTCCACTCAGCAGTCTTCCCATTGTGTAACAGACTGAGCCAGATTGAGAGAGTGTTTAAGGTCCATGAAAACTTTGCAGGTGTTTAAAGATGACCAGGTTGGTGAGCTCTGTCTGACATTAGTCACTAACTTGAAGGTGTTTTCCACCAAGAGGCATTTGGACTTCCTAGTTGGTGGGATTTCCATAATACTGTTAGCTTGTTGTAAATGGGAGTTCAGACAGGACCAATTAAAAGACTTCTTTGTTGAAGAAAAAAATCCCTCAGATTTCTGTGATTTCTCTAGAATTGGAAAAGTAGCCCAGTACAAATCGAGGCAATATCAGATAAATTGAAATATCTGATTCATGAGAAAGAAGTGTACAGAAAGTGAATCTGTTCATCACCTTCCAGTCAAAGGCTTTCTCTTCATCAAGGGAAAGAAAGCTGGCATGTTGCCCAGAGGAGTGTACAGGTTATTGAAAGGATGATTTTTCTTCCCAATGTTTTCTTTTTGTTAAGCTTGTTTCTTACAGAATGCGAGTGTTGTGTTTGAAGGTTCAATGTTCAGTTTGTCAGACCAGCTGCTCTCTTCTAACAGTCATGATGGTGCAGCTCTTGCTACCATCCCTTTTTACAACACTTTCTACATAAATTAATTCACATTTTAAAAAACACTATGTATAAAAATATAGATCGCTGAGGAGATGGATTTATTTTAGCTCATGACTTTTTCAATGATAAACAAATTCATCTTTGAAGTAGACTCCCTGAAGAATTGGTCTGGCTAATAAGATCACAATTAGGCAGCTCTAAGTAGGAGCATTCTCACCTGACAGTTAGCTGAGTCCTGACTGATCACAGTTCATTTACCAGAAACCAGCAGATAAACATGTAGCCACAGTCAGCTGTCAAATGAGCGACCCTCAGGCCATCAGCAGGCCAACAGGAGTCTGAAAACAGACACAAATTTTGCCTGTTGGCTGAACTATCATATTTTTCAGGCTTAAATTTGTTCAGATTCATTTAAGCTGCAGCTATGCTATTAATTATTGAGTTATTTACCCACATTTCTAAAAGTTAAAACACTAATCATGCAGTTTATTAAATTTGGTACTTAAGAAGCAAAGCAATAAACAAGTTATGTCAGAGCTCTGTGTCGGTTACCTCAGCTATAGCAAAACCCCTAAAAGATTCTAACACACTGGGATGGAATACAAAGACAATGCAGAAAGACATGAGCAGAGCTTTTCATCCCCTCTGATATTAAGTGCCTAATCACTAAGAACGCTTCCCCAGGTCAGGAAGGATAGACCAGCAGCCAGGCCAGACCCGAGGGAGACCCCAGGCTAACATCATTTAAGAAGTCCACTAGTTGGCTTTAGGGCCAACAAACTAGTAATAAGGTGATTTTCCTGCTTTAGGATGATTAGATGCAGAATGTATTCTTATAAAACCATGTGATTTCCACTTTATAGTTTTCTTTCAGATTTCTTGTATTGCACAGTAAAAGTGTGTGTAAAAAGTTTTAAAAGTTTTGATTAATCTCAGTCTAGTTTTTTTTACAACACAGAAACCTGCCTCTTTAACAAGGGTGTGTTATTTTATTATACCCATGTGTACTATACCTTTATCCACAACACAAACACTCTCATCTAGCAAAGGTTGCTATGAATCAAGTGGAGCTCGTCTCTGCATATAACGTAATGTTTTATGAAGCTGCCATCCGTTAAAGTAACCCAGGCTATAATCAATCTTTGCACTTAAACAACAAGCAGCCTCACATTCTTAAAGTGAAGCTCAATTCATTTCCTGTTGGACTATGCAGGTTCCTACCTCTCCACTCAAGTGTCCTGTGTTAATTTATGAGGGACTTCCATATAAGAAGGCACTATTGTAGATCTTTCATGCAACACAACACAGCGATGTAAGGCTGTCTCTGTGCATTGGATTTGAGTCCTTGTCAATTTAAATATGCAAATTGCCCAATAGGAAAGTAACAAAGGTACATAGGAAGGTATGATGGTGGCAGAATAAAAATGAGTATGGAAGTAAAAACAGAATTTCTCACCAATAATTTTTTACCCTGCTTCTATTACAAGGGACAATGCAGCATCTGAATTAATGCACAGTTTACTACATACACTAAACAATGGTTAAATGATTATAGTCGTGTGAAAAACTTTTCAAATGCAGCTTATCTTGTTCTTTATATTAAACTAGGATGGGCTGCTCAGCAGTGATGTGCCAAAAGTACAGTGATCATTACAGCTTAGCATCACAGCTATACACTCACTGGCTACAGCAAATACGCCTTGCTAATATCAAGTTGGAACCTTGCTTTCTTTGGTAACACTTTATTTGACGGGTTGTGACTCCGTCATAAATATAACATAACACCTGTCATGAACATAAGTAAGTCTTCATGAATATTTATGACTGTTGTCATAAAGTGTCATTCAGTAAATCATGACACTTTTAATACAAAGTTGACATTATTCAAAATGTCTTTGTTATGACAACTTGACATTAACCAAGAAATTGTGATCTGTCATAAATTTGTTATAAAAGTATTACCAATTAAACTTTAAAAATTATCTTTATCTGGTAATATTATATTGCTCTGCCATTTTGTTTAGTCTTAAATTTCTAATTGATCTAAAGTTTTACAGCAAGATGTCTACAAAGTACTTATGAACTTTGCATTTGAAACATTATTTAAAGCTGTTTTACATAGTGCAATACACCATCTTCACCAGTGAGAGGCAGCAATGCACGAACAAGCGTGCAGTGCACTGGTGAAGAAGAAATCTTCCATCTTGTGAGGCCAACCTAACAAGTTATAATGGCCAGACCACCTGTATATAAAGAAGCCAAAGTACGTCACCTAATACATGAGAGGTTTGTGTCTTATTAACTTTACATTTTCTTTGAGAAAATAACATTGAGTATGTTCTCTTCCTTTATAATGTTAACTGTGAGCAGTTCAAGCCAATGCTACCTTGCTGTAAGTTAATGTTAGCTAAAGTTATTAAACTCTATTACTGTAACGTTAGCCCTTAATCTTAAACATATTTTAAAGGCAGGCAAATAGATTTTTCCCTCCAATTTTAATCTAGCAAATTAAAAGCTAATATGTTAGTCAAAGTTATCATGTATGTGCTTTATTTAGCAACTTGGCTGATGTGACATGGTGCTTGTGTTCTTTGCTTTGGCAACTTTAGCCACATGAAGACCCATTTTAGCCTAAGGACACATGGCAGGGAGTGGGCTGGACAAAGGTGGCTAATGAAGACATGCTACAAGTGTGGAGGATGATAATGAGGACCAGCCACCAGAGAAAGAAATCCCTGTTTGACCAAAGAGAAAGAAGCAGATGAAATATTCCCCAATAAAACGAGGCAAATCATTTTTGTATTAATACACAATTTACTATTTTCTCCAGGTTAAGGGGGGTTGAGGGGCTTGGTAAGTGGAGAATGGGGAGCAGGAATAACATCCACCAGTTAAGTTAACAAGTTATGTTTTAGACAAATAATTGTTACAATATACTGACCAGAAGTTAAACCCTCTGTTTGAAGAACAAGTAATCCTTTGTTTTATTCCAATGTACAAAGGGTTTGTTCTACAGCTATGATGGTAGTTATAAGTAGTCCAGTGTTTTCCACTTCACTTGAGGTCAGACTTAACATTAATGACTATGTTAATATAGCACTTGACATTGTAATGACACTTAATGACATTTTCATAACTGTTGCTACTTGTTTCACTTTACTTGAGGTAAGAGTTAATATTAATGACACTGTAATGACATCTTTATAACTGGTGCTATTGTTCCACTTGATGTAAGATGGATTATTAATGAATGTTACTAAATCATTTGACAGAGTAATAAAGCTTAATGAAATCTTTATTGTTGGTCCTACTTGTTCCGCTTTATTTCAGGTAGTTGGAAATATTAATTACAGTTTTGTTAAAGATTTTGACAGTGTAACAACACTTAAATGACATTATTATGACATATTTATGACTTATGAAGATTCTTGGTTAATGTCAAGTTGTCATAACAAAGACATTTTGAATAATGTCAACTTTGTCATGATTTACTGAATGACACTTTATGACAACAGCAATAAATAGTCATGAAGACTTACTCATGTTCATGACAGGTGTTATGTTATGTTTATGACAGTGTTATGACGGTCTTATTCACAACTCGTCAAATAAAGTGTTACCAAGAAACCTAATATAACTAAAGTAACACAGAATAACTAAGAAATAAACAAAACTAGAAACACTAAGAAGAACTGACCTAAAGGAAAACAGGAACAAGACTGATTTAAGAAGAATAACAGAGAAATAAACAAACCCATAATAAAGTCAAACAACCCCAGATGAGAACTAAATTCAAAGTGTTAAATATTGGCACACCAAAATTGATACAAATATATACATAAGTTGTGATTTAAATATGACTTAATATACTAGAAACATATCAAATAAATAAATTAGTTCAGAGAAGAATTTGATTAAGGACAGTCAGAGTTGGGCATTGTATGATCTGATTGCTACAGGCAGAGATGATTTCCTGTGGTACATTTTAGTAAACCCATTCTCTGGCTGAAGATGCTCCAACATGCCATGAAGTGGATGAAACTTCATCCACTTTTCAAAGAGAAAATGCTTTTGTGTTCACAGATTGAAAGCACAGTAGTTCATCTTTTTAAATCATACAAGGAGTTTTATTGTGTCAGTGACACTTTAATAATTTAACAATGCTCTCTTTTCTTTCTTTCAATTAAATGGACTGAAAATGTAATTTCTGCTGCACTCTTGCAGTTCAACTTGTTCTGATGTTGTGTGGTTAATTGTGATGTTAATGTGACTGCACATTAACCTGAAAATTTGAGGAGTCATCACAAAAACAGAAGTTTGCAAAATACATTGGTGTTATAGCTACAGAATTTGTTGCATTTCAGAGCAAACAAGAACTAGGTTATCAAAGAAATTAACGATGCATCTGTACGAGTAGGTTTGTCTGAGTTTATTTACATTTTTTGTAAAAATTGTATGCAGCAAGAGACCCACTTTCGGAAACCTGAACATTTTCTTTCCTTACAGTATATCCACTTAGCTCATAACAGAACATTGATTTCTGACAAAAAGAAAGGAAAGATTGTGAGTAGAATAGTATACGTACTTTCCAATGTAACTACATTAGCTCCAATTTCTGTTTATGCCTGGGTGAGGAAGCCATGGGGGCTTTACAACACACATCAGCCTCCCCATTACAGTCACCATCTAACGTCTAACTGACCTTTTCCTTTATTGACATAATGCAATTCAGGACTGCACCAGTTGGTCTAATGTGGTTATTCTCATTTGTGAAACTACCACGGGCTACAGACACCAAACGAATGAGCAGGATAATTCATATTGTTTTGTGGCCGAGTAAAAAGGCATTATCAGGATCTGCTGCAGTGTCGACAAAATCTGTTATTTTCTTAGAAGTGTCAAATCATTTATGGAGTTTGGAGAGAACTCAACTTATGAAAAAGTTTGGAAAAACAAGCATTAAAATGAGTAGTTGGCTAGTTAAACTCAGAGAAGGAGAAAAGAGATTTTACCCTAACTGGTTCAAATCTTCTTTATATTGTATGAGGCCAGCCTTCCTATCAAACAGGTATTGCATTTTACTGAAGGATGAGATTAATGACAATTGCCAGTTGAGCTACATGCAATATAGTTGCTGAAAAACAGTAAATAAAATCTTTGAAATGGGGTAACCACCAACTACATCAAAAGAAAGTAGAGTAATGAATTCACTGGTATTCTTTTAGGATTTAATGGGCAGGGAGCTTGATATAGCTCAGGTATTTATCTTATCTTCTTCTGAGGACCTTTTCTTGAACATAGGGCTATAATTAATGTGAAAAGTTATCTTGTTTCTATTAAGTTTGAAAACTGTTTACTAATAGTCAGATGTTGGTTTGGTCCTGGGGACTGCTCTGGAACCTCTGAAGATTGTACCAAGAACTCGATAATATCACAGACAAGCCTGAGCACTTTCTTCAGATTCACAACAATGTCTTCAGTCAGAGGCTACTTCTAAATCTATCCTATACAGACTGGTGCAGGAGATCATTCTGGCCCACAGTCAGCAGCTACAAGAAAACTTTTTAAAATAAAATGAGTTACAACAACATTTGGGGGATTAATTTACTTTGGGACTACTAAATAATTTTTTAATTGAAATGAATTGAATAAATGCTACAGTGTAAAAAAAAACAAACAAATAATTTATGGTAAAATAAATTAGAGAAAAGAGAAAAGGGAACTCTCCCCGGAGGCCTGGGCGCCTCGCGGCACCTATCTCCGCCAGTTTAGGTAGAGTTGATAGATGCAAATGAGCACTGACCTCGTTTGTATGTGTTAGGGACAGTATTTTACCGTATAAATATGAATTTCACTGTATTAATACGATAAAATTCTAGCAACCACAGCTGCTGGTATTTTACCGTAAATTAGAAATATATTTTTTAAAAGTGTACATAAGATTTCTACTTATAAACTAATTTTCTTATGTCCAATCCAACTGCAGACTTATCTTGACCTGGATGAAATTGGTGAAAAATTTCAGTCTGGTTTTAAATTGTGGTATAGTACTGAAAATGCCCTTTTAAAAGTTTAAACAATCTTCTAACTGTTGATGAGGGTAAATCAGCAGTACTTTGACTTTTAGATCTGTCTGCTGCTTTTGACACTGTGGATCACAGCATTCTTTTGAGCCGTTTGGAGTCACTTGTTGGTATTCGAGGTTCAGCACTAAATTGGTTCCGGTCCTTTCTTTCAAATAGGAGTTTTTCATCTAGGACAGAATTTTCCTCTGTGTCTCCACTGAAGTATGGGGTTCCCCAGGGGCCGATATTAGTGCCTATTCTTTGTGCCTTGTATCTGCTGACTCTGGGTTGTATTTTTAAAAAGCAGATGACATTCAACTCTATCTAACCTGTAACTACAAATGATAGCCAGTCTGCTGTAGATATGCTACAGGATTGTCTTCAGGATGTACAGGCATGGTTAAGAGCAAATCTTCTGAATCTAAATAAGGAAAAAAATGGGATTTTAGTGTTTGGTCAATGCAATCCCCTGGACATGACAGTGTGGTTGGTGCCCTGTCTTCCTTTTGTTGTCCATTCATGAAAAATCTGGTTGTGATTATTGATCCTATGTTTAAATTTATTAAGCTATTAGCGCTGTTATCAAAGCCAGTTTCTATCAGCTGAGGACCCTTGATAAGTTAAAAAGTTATTTTCCTCTGCCTGATTTTGAGAGGGCTATGCACACATTTATTACATCACATTTGGATTATTGTAATTCTTTGTACTTAGGGTTGGAGCAGAGTTCCCTGGAGCATCAGCAGAACTCCCTGCAGTGACAGCAAAGCGTACAAAATGCTGCAGCTTGTCTGCTAACCTAAACAAGGAGGTGTGAATCTATTACCCCAGTTTTGCGCACCTTCATTGGTTCCTTGTTGCTTTTAGGATAAAATTTAAGGTTTTATTGATTGTTTTTAAGTGTTTAAACTCCATGGGTCCTTCTTACATAAGTGAGCTCTTGCAGCCCTACAACCCACCCAGAGCCCTAAGGTCAACTGACCAGCTTTTATTGGCAATCCCTAAAGCTAGGCTAAAAACTACAGGTGACAGAGCCTTCTCTGTGGAGCAGTCTCCCTCTCTGTTAAGCTGTCTCAGTCAGTCGGTCAGTTAAAGTCCAGCCTGAAAACTCATCTATCCTCCCTGGCCTTCAACACCAGTTAAAGAAAAAATGGAAAAGCAAGAGGAAAACTACAGCAGCTAAATTTTAAAATTGTTTAGTTTTCATTCATGCTATTGGCTTTTGGTATCTCTGGCAATTTTATATTTGTCTTATTATTTTTACTAAACTTAATTTTATTTTATCATTTATCTATGTTGTTTGTTGCAAAGCATTCAGCTTAGGCTGTTGTAAATGTGCTACATAAATAAACCTTGACTAATTTTCTGGGTTCCAAATAAAGTCATTTAGTCAAGTGGAACAACTAGTGAGGTCAGAAATCTATGTGGGAAATCTTATGTGGTTCCTCACCATCCCTTAGAGTCCAGTATAATTTTACACACATTTAATGATGTTCTTATCTGACCAAAGCAAATTCTACTACCTATTTGCTGTGCTATGTACATGGTGTGTGGTAGGCTACAAAAATAACTTCTTTTGACTTTCTTCCTGCCACACTTTCATAGAGATCTGATTTATAGAGTGAACAGCTAATAGTTGTCCATTTGACATATTCTACCACCAGTCAGAGCATCACAGAACAAGCCACTATTTTTTTTTTCAATAAAATTCTGACTCACTCGATCAGTTTGGGATTGACAGGCATCTGGTTTTTGTTTTCCTAATTCAACAGGCCAGCAGCCTGAGGCTAAACAGACATTAGCGAGTCTAACCACAGACACACAGCAACACACCAAATCATACTCTCTCTCATATATTCAGTTACTATCCAAAGTGAGGTGTAACCAGGACCATTAACTGATGTAAAGAAAGCAGTCTTTCTTGCAAGTATAGCCTATAGTTGGATTGTTGAATCATGCTGAATTAATAAGATCTAGAGAGACAAATCGCTGCCCTTAATCACTTAAGATGTTCTGAGTATTCTTCTAATGCAATCAAATGAGGGCTTGTTCAAAGAGATGTATTCTGTGTGGACTAAAATAAAACATATGTGTGGGTTTTCTCACCATCGCCATGCAGGAAAATCAGGCCCAGCACCATGCAAAGAGGGTGCAGGTTGAACTCATGAGCCGAACCATCCCAGGCAAAACCGCCTCGGTAGTGACCCATCCACACCCCAGTCAGAACCACGGACACAAGACCGAGCACCTGCGACGCTCCCACCAGCCCCGCAAACACAGAGCCAGCATGGCGGGGGCTTAAATCATCCATAGTCTGAGAGCCAGAAACAGATACACAGAATTTATTTACAACAAGAAGTTGAGGCAGATATTGATAAACACACAACTTGAACAAAGCAATGTAATGAAACATGACATCAGAGACACTACAGTGCAATGTAAAAGTATTCACGTCCCATTAAATTCTCATTACGTCTCAATAACAAACTGGGAAATAATTTGGGGAATTCATATCTAATAAATCAACAAAAAGAAGAATGTGAAGTAAAAGACAAATACATGATGTTTAATTTTTTTAATTTTTTGGTTTTGATGCTCCCTTTTATTGGTTGAACTCAAAGATTTTGATTGCTGGAAACAAGATCATCCTGGGCAGGGCCAAAGGCAAACAATGTAAGATGTGTCCCTATGGGTTAGCTCTGACTAAAGCAGATGACTGACTCTCTTCCACCTCAGAACTGTGGCCCGAACTACAGGGCCTGCTGCTTTGCTTCAGTGACGGGACACAGAATAATAATAGTAAGTAAAGAGTCATGTCTTTTATAAACAGTTTTTTTACGCTAAAAAAAGTTTGTTCCACTCCGCTGCTCTCTGCTGGGTTAATTTGCCCTTCTCAGTTTGTGACAGGCAGGTCTCCAAAAGAGGTGGATCAAGTTTTCCCTGTGTATGGACTTGAAGGCATGTGTGGAACAAATTGTTTTCCCATACATTTGGGAAACAAAGGGTATCCCATACCCGTGGTATGGAAAACCATATCCTTGGTTTCCCAAGTGTACGGTGTATGTGAAGCTGTCTTATGTGTTTTACTCAGTGTGATAACCAATTGCCATGGCGGCGCGTATAGTTGCAGCGGCTTATGGCTCTCTACATCAGTGCTCTTTACTTTTTCTGTAATTTTTCTTTTCTTTTTGCTTCACAGATACTGCAAACATCCAGTACATCCACCAGATGCTTTTGATTGGGAACAAACACCAGATATCTGTTTCAAGCAACTTTAATCGCAAACGTAACATCCCAGACAACATAGACCACCAGGCTCTCCGTAGATGGTAGTCGGACCCAGGATACAGTGCAGACAGGGAGAAGGGAGAAGAAGCAGAAAAGGGGGTGCAGGATCCGGTGTCATGCTAAGGCTGAGAAAACAACCAAATAAGCTGCCTCTTCCATGCCTAGATCTCTCCAGTAGCAGATCTCTGGTGCATAAAACAGATGATTTGGAACTACTACTGATTGGAAATTGTTATGCGCGGAGCTGCATTTTAATTATCTCTGAGACTTGACTCCGTGACTTAACCCGGGAATACTTGATGCCAGCTTGCAACTAGCAACCTGCTTGCAATCTGCTGGTACTGGACTCCAGATGCTGGTAAAAATGGAGGGGGTGGACTCTGTAGCTGTATCCGAATTCAGGGGCTGCATCCCTCAAAGGCCGCTTACATCATAGCGTGACTAGGCCTGTCCAAATTCAAAGGCTCCTCCACATGCGGGCAGCAAATGCATCCTTTTTTTCCTCAAGGTGGCTGCGGTGTATCCTTCATGGCCCACCACATCCCATGATTCATTGCAGGTCCAAACCGGACATTCAGGCAAAGCAGCTATGGCGGTGGAGAGCGGCAAATTATTTTGTTATATTACACTTTAAGTGACACAACTTGATTTCTTTACAATGTTTTAGGCAAGAACGTAGCTGTGTAAATCTAAAATATTTGCTCAGTTCATCAATATGTCACTTACCATATTTTCCAGACTATAGAGTACACCTTACTATAAGCCGCACCTACAAAGCTCTTGAAAAAAACTAGAAAGATAAAGCTTACTTAAAGCTGCACCAGGCTATAAGCCGCTGATATCTCCAGCACTCTCGTCCTTAATAAATCTGCTGGTGTGGAAGTCAGCAGAAAAAGACAAAAAATTAATTTGAGTCTTGTTTTCTTCTCAATGTCTTCCAACCAAAACCAAAAATAGAATGAAGGACAACCACTGGTGTCTTCTCACCTCACCTTCTCCCCTTCACAATAAGAGCATACATGTGGGTGTGAAATGCATTGTATCCACCACACAGGTGGATACAATGCACCTGTGTGGTGAACACCCCGTGAACACACAGAATTCACAAAAACACATAACATGTGAAACAACAACACAAGTATATAAAAGAAAACACACACAAAGGAAAAACTAAACAGCAGCAACAAACAAAACACTTGAAATACCTAACGGTAACGACATGGGAGTTTAATAAGTCGGCCACCGTGGCTTCTTTTCAAAGGAACTGGGGTTGAAATTGAAAGAAACTCTCCAGATCGACTGCTACTGCACTGTCCACCTGAGGGGGACAAACCAGCTGTAAGGGAAAGACCCGGAAGAGTGGATAAAGAAACTGGGGGACGACCACAGCGAGGTGGCTGAGCCAACTCAACTGGGTCCCCTGGTTACACATGAGCTGGCTTCAAATGGTCCACCGAAATACTCTCCTGATTACCCCCCAACTCCACCAAAAAAATCCTTAGATCCCCTCTCCAAAACACGGAATGGACCATCATAAGTAGGCTGAAGTGGTGAGCGGTGTGAGTCATGGCAGATAAATACATACTCGGCAGACATTAGGTCCTTTGGCACAAACACCTGTGGAAGGCAGTGATGTGCTGCCAAGGGGCAAAAGATTTAGATTCCCTATTTAGAACCGTTCTACTCCCCTGGGAATCAACCGAACCCGCTGGACCTGGAAGAGATTCCCCTGGTACCCTCAAGGGCTGGCCCAGGACCAACTCAGCTGAAGAAAACCGCAGGTCCTCTTTTGGAGCCGAACGTAAGCCCAACAAAACCCAAGGCAGGCGAGCTATCCAGCTATTATCCACTAACGAGGCCCACAATGCAGCCTTCATTATGCGGTGGAACCTCTCACAAAGACCATTGGCCTGTGGATGGTAGGCAGCAGTACAGTGGAGTTTAACCCAAGGCTCTCTGCCACTGCAAAGTCCCATTGAAACTGACGTCCGTTGAAACACACAGTCACCGGCCTCTATCCAAAAGTTAGAATTGGGGTGCTGATAGCCGCAAAAATGTCAGGAGAACAATGTTAAACAGGTGCTTTTGGCAGTGAACTCCAAGAAAGCTGCTAGCCCAAACGGTGTACCTGGCAAGGTGCTTGGAGTGTGCGCCTATCAGCACTCATCTTAACTAGGATCTTTAACCATTCCCTTGCTCAGGCAGTCATCTCACCTTAACTAAAACCAACAAGAGGTCTCCCATCATCAGTCTGAACATCATCCAGTGTCTCTGACTCCTGTAATTATGAAGTGCTTTGAGAGACTAGTTCTACAGCAAAGACCATATGCCCCAAAGACTAAGACCCCCACTAATTTGCATATTGTGCCAACAGACAAACAGAGGACGCCACTGTTGTAGCTCTCTCCACTCAGCACTGAACATGAAGCAACAGCAGAGCTATGTCTGGATGCTTTTTGTAGACTACAGTTGAGCCTTCAACACAATAATCCCAGACAGACTCCTCTGAAAGCTGGTCACTCTCGGCATTCATCCTCTCACATGTGCGTGGTCAAAGGATTTCCTCACCAACCAACCCCAGACTGTGAGACTTGGCCATCATCTCTCCTCTACCAACACACTGAGCATTGGCTCCCCACAGGGCTGTTTGCTGAGCTCCCCCTTGTATTGTCTCCACCCCGAAGGCTACAGCCGGTCCCACAACAACAATTGCATTGTCAAGTTTGTTGATGACACCACAGTGGTTGGACTCATCTCACAGAATGTAGGTCCTAAAGCTGGCAGCCTGGTGTTCAGAGAACAACCTCACTCTGAACACCAATTAAACCAAGGAAGTCATCATGGACTTCAGGAAGCTCAGCACCAACTCAGCTCCTTTCTATATTAATGGCAAGAATGCAGAGAGGCTCCACACCTTCAGGTTTCTTGGCGTCCTCATCTCTGCTGACATCTTCTGGACTGACAACATCACAGTAGTCATCAAGAAGGCTCAGCAGGACCTACACTCCCTGAGAGTCCTAACGAAGCACAAACTAAATTCCAAGCTTCTATTGACCTTCTACCACTCATCCATGCTCCTGATGTACTGCATCACAGTATGGTACGGCAGCTGTACTGTTACAAACAGTGTGAGGCTGCAGAGGGTCATAAAGACAGCTCAGAGGATCGTTGGCTGTCCTCTCTGATGGAGATTTACACCTCCTGCTGCCTCAGCAAAGCCAAGTCCATCATCAAGGACAGAACCCACTCTGGCTTCATCCTGTTTGACCTGTTGCCCTCAGGGAGGCGCTACAGATGCATCAAAACCAAAACAAACAGACTCAAAAAAGCAATTAACACCCTGAAAGTCCACATGCACTAATCATATGATGGCTATATGTGTATGTGTGTATATATAAATTTAACAGTTTCATTGTAAATATCATCATATTTATGTTTATCTTGTATAGATTTTCCTACATTGCACTGTTTTGGAGCTGGCTTTAAATCTCATTGAACTTATGCACAATGACAAACAATAAATTCTAATTCCTTGTTAATGCAAATAACATGGCCATTAGAAAAACCCAACTTTCAAAACATACTTTTAGAACAAACATAGTCCTACGTAATACATTAATATAAAAGATAATACTAAAGCTCTTGTATTAAAAATAACATAAGAGTACTCACCAGTGTAGATATAAAATAAGTGCAAATTGTTGAGAGAATACCCACATACAAATGGTCAGAATTCTGAGAAAAAAGTCTGAATAATTTTTTCCAGTGGTTCTAATCCTCTTCCATATACTTGAGTGTCCAGAAAAATGCTGTGTAAGTGATGTCATTTTATTTAATTTCATAGTTATTCTTCAATTAAATTGTGTTTTCGTTATCAGCACCACTGGATTGTCGATTTACTTTTTAAATTGTCAGGGGTTATATTTGATATTTTATTTAAAAAATAATTTCAAAACAACAATATTTCGGGTTATGCGTAAAAGTCAATACCCAGAGAATCAACCTGTTTTCTACCAACGAAGAGGTCGAAAATACATAACAGGAAGTGTCAGCTGACAGAGTTACATGAAGCCGTGAAATAAGCAGGAATGAAACAATTATGAGTCGTGTTATGGCGATTAAAAATCCATTAGTAACGACACGGCACAGTCAATTAACAAATTGTCTTTGCTACAGTCTAGTAGTCTAGAGCTACTAGACTGTAGTAGCCCAGAAACAGTAACAAAATAAGCGTTACTGAGGCAAACGGCATCAACATACAGGATAGTGTTGCGCCAAAGAAGTGCGCTTTCACCTGTTACCTGTCATCAGCAGTGTCTTATATTTATATTTAGTATTACGTCAATCACTTCCACTAAAACCCATAATTAAATGCCAAATAAAGAAGCACTATATAGTTTGACTTAAGAACGGCGAGACTTACTCCGTTTTGATACGTTAAGGAAGTCAAATCCTGACTTCAGGTCCGTCTTCCTCCTCCTCTCTTTCTCTGTGAGCGGAGAGGAAGGAGAGTCTGTGTGATCTAGAGGCGTGACACGGACTCAAACCACGTGACCATAATACGAATTTAATGCTAAGGGAAATGATAGTGACATCCTGTTTCTATACCTCTCAGTTGCAAAATACGTGTCAATTACAAAAATAATAATATTCACAAATTCACAGACAAAATAATAAGTGGAACGTCATCACTACGTCAAGAGGATGACTGAAACGTCAGGATGAGGGGGGGGGGAGGCAAAAGGAGTGGGGTTATTGATGCCTCTCATCCTGGGTGCAGAGAGCTTTGTTGCCCTGGCAATAAAGAGTACCGGGGATGTTAGCGAGAGTGGAGAGAGAAGAACAAACTGTGCTTAATCATAATATACTTAAGCACTTGTATTGGTTCCAGCAGTAGCCATTTTTGAACGTACGGTAGTCTTGCGTAAACCCTTCCATCTGAGTCCCCCTCAGCCCGACTGTTAAACCCTAAGTTATTCAAACCTAAGGCAGATCTAGAATAAATTATTCACATTCAATGAAGAAGCTTATTTCTCTGAAAGAAAATGAAACAGGCATCTCTCAAAAGATAACATAACAATGAATTATAGAAACATGCTTTTGAACTTTGAAAAGAAAAAAAACACATTAGTTAGATCACAACCTTCTCTTGCATGTTTCATGATTTTTTATTAGTGTTAATTAAGATTTTCATCATTAATTATTAATGTGAATAATACCAATATTGTAGTTGAACTAGCATCTTTTACATATATTACACTGTACTGCCAAACGTTTTCAGCTGTCTTGACTTACATAATTGACATCCCATTCCTAATCCATAGGGTTCAATATGATGTTGTTCGACCCTTTGCAGCTAGAACAGCTTTAACTCTTCTGGGAAGGCTGTCCACAAGGTTTAGAAGTGTGTTGAAAAATTTTTTACAATTTTTCCTGAAGCTTATTTGTGAGGTCACATACTGATTTTTGGAGAGAGAAGGCCTGGCTCTGAGTCTCCGCTCCAATTTATCCCAAAGGTCTTCTAGTGGGTTGAGGTCAGGATTCTGTCCAGGCCAGTCAAGTTCATCCACACCAGACTCTGCCATCCATGTCTTTATGGACCTTGCTTTGTGCTCTGGTACACAGTCATGTTGGAAGAGGAAGGGGCCAGCTCCAAACTGTTCCCACAAAGTTGGAATTATGGAATTGTCCAAGATGTCTTGGTATGCTGAAACATTCAGAGTTCCTTTCACTGGCACTAAGGGGCCAACTCGAGGAAATTTCACGACTGGATTTGGTCCACAGGTGGCATCCTATCACAGTTCCACGCTGGAAATCACTATGCTCCTCAGAGCGACCCATTGTTTCACAAATGTTTTTATAAACAGTCTGCATGCCTAGGTGCTTCATTTTATATGTCTGTGGCCATGGAAGTGATTGAAACACCTGGTTCTGATAATTCAAATACTTTTGGTAAGCCAAAATACATTGGCTTATTTTTGGGGTGGGAGGTTCAGAGTAAACAAGCCTTTACTTAAATATAAATACATAAACCTTTGTGTAACTTAAAAAAAAATGCTGAAAAATACTTTTAAAAACCTAAAATGGGATAAAAATGAGTGTACCATATCTATACAGTCTAGTAGAACAATTTCACACTGATTTTGAGTCTTTGGGTCACTTGACTTTAAAGCTATTGAAGAAAAAACATATTTTTTTTAATATTAAAATTATCCAAAATATTGAAAATTACTTAATTTTCAATATTTGTGTTGAAAATTAAGTAAGTACTTTTTCCCCCACATCTACAGTGGGGGGGGAAAGTATTTAGTCTGTCACCAATTGTGCAAGTTCTCCCACTTAAAAAGATGAGAGAGGTCTGTAATTGACATCATAGATACACTGCCTGGCCAAAAAAAAAGTCGCCACCAAAAAATGGTCACACTCTCTAATATTTTGTTGGGCCGCCTTTAGCTTTGATTACAGCCCGCATT
>CAEGAE010020406.1:0-18261 GCA_903067095.1 Girardinus metallicus | reverse complement strand
ATTACCATTCTCTGTCTGGAGTCTTGCTTTCTGTGCATTAATGTCATTCAGCTGGCGGACATTCTCATCATTTTTAGATTTGATTTCACTAAGTTGGTCCTCAAGAGTTCTGCACATTTTCTCCAAGTTGCCCTGAAACCATCAGTAGTTAATGTAAAAGGCACTTATGAGTCACAATTTGTATATCTGAGCATTGTAAAAACATGAAGTATCCACTCACCTTGGCTTTGGCAACAGCCTCCATGTTGCTGGACAGGTCATCAATCTCCATCTTGTACTCACTCTTCTCCTTCTCCAGCTTCTGCTTGACACGCTGCAGATTGTCGATCTGCTCTCCCAGCTCAGCAACACTGTCGGCCTGCTTCTTGCGGAGAGCTGCAGCGGTGGCTTCATGCTGCAGGGTGGACTCTTCAAGGTCACGGCGCAGCTTCTGGAACTCAGCCTCACGCTTCTTATTCATCTCAATCTGAGCAGCTGTGGCTCCACCAGCCTCTTCAAGCCTCTCGCTGATCTCCTCAAGCTCCCTGGAGAGGTCAGCTCTCTGCTTCTCTACTTTAGCCCTAGCAGACCTCTCAGCCTCAATCTCCTCTTCCAGCTCCTCAATGCGAGCCTAGAATTCAAATGCGTTGAAGTAATCATGCAAGATCACTATGGAAAATAAAAAAATCTGCCAAAAGCTATTAAGGTTAATCATTTTTACCTGGAGTTCCTTGATCTTCTTCTGAAGCTGAGCTCCAAGGGACTGTTCATCCTCAATCTTGCTGAGAAGCTGGCTGATTTCAAAGTCCTTTCTATATGACATGTAATAATGAGCCATTATTTTGAGTTAAACTTTAAACCTTTTTATTGTTCAAAAAAGGAGAGAAAAGATCATTTACTTCTTGATCTTTTCATCAGATTGCTGCTTGTCATTCTCCAGATCCATAATGGATTCCTGGGCCAGTTTCAAATCTCCTTCAAGCTTTCTCTTGGCTCTCTCAAGGTCCATACGGAGTTTCTTCTCTTGCTCCAATGAACCCTCAAGCTATTGCATAGTAGGTACATTCAATCACAGTAATCAATCAATACAAAGACTGCATCATTAAGTTAATGCCTAAGAGGAAAACAAATAAACCGTTTTCTTACATCATCCACTTGCTGTTCCAGCTTTGTCTTGGCCTTGGTCAGAGTGTTGACTTTGTCTTCCTCTGCCTGGAGATCATCCAGTGTTTGCTGATGGGCCTCTTGGAGGGCTTTCTTCTCCTTGGTCAGCTTGGCAATGGCCTCATCCTGAGTTGCCATCTCCTCTGTCAGGTTTTTCACCTAAAGGTGTTGAAATACCCATTTTAAATGAACTATAGGCTTATAGATTTCATATATTCTGTGGATTGGTGTATTATATTCTGATAATGATGTCTCAGTGACGTGAACCTTGTTTTCAGTGGCATGTTTCTCCTTCTCCACTTTAGCCAAGGTGAGCTCTAAGTCATCAATGTCCTTCTTCAGCTCAGAGCATTCATCCTCCAGCTTCCTCTTCTTGGCAGTCAGCTCAGCATTGATTTCCTCTTCATCCTCCAGTCTCTCAGTTGTCTCCTTGAGTTTGGCCTCAAGCTGGATCTTGCTCTTAATCAGCCCTTCACACCTTTCCTCGGCATCTGAGAGATTTTCAACTTCCTGTGATTGAGGGGGAAGAAACGTACTTTAATGTTTTTTTTGCATACACATCCATTTAATAAGAATGATTTAAAAACTTGTACTTTTTACACAGACCAAGTGTTCAACAAATACATATCACCACTGTTATGTTAGTTTATGAATATAGGAACTAAATGGTTCCTATATTCATAAACTAATATAGGAACCATGTAGATATAAATATAAATCACATTTAAGAAATTATCCTACTTACAGCAGCGACTTGGAGCTGCAAGTCATTCTTTTCCTGGAGCATAGAGACCATTTTCTCCTCCAGTTCCTTCTTTTTGGCCAAAGCAGCAGCCAGGTCTGTCTTCATCTTTTCATAGTTCTCCTTCATATTCTGCAACTCCTTCTCAGTCTCAGCACTCTTCAGCAGAGGCTTGATCTTGAAGTACAGGGTCATCCAAGGCCAGTTCTTGACATTCATGAATGAACGGATGTTGTATTGGATGGAATAGATAGCCTCTCTGGTTGAAAAATCAGTTAATCAAAACAACATATCAGTTTTACTAAAGAAGGATCTTGTTTTAAAAGGGAACGGCAACTATTTAGCAGTCAAAATAATGCTCCCACCTTCTCTCCATCATTTTCACAAACTCCTTTCTCATTACATATCCTCTGCAGAGAGCCTGAGTCATGGTAACCAGCTCAGCCAGTTTCTCATCTCTCATCTCCTCTAGAGTGCCCAGAAGACCAGCTTTGAAGAACACCTATGACAGCATAAGTATTGCAAGTCAGAGCACATGGATACAAAGAAGTTGCTGTCTTTTTCCAAATTACTTTCCAAATTATTTTCAAGATGAGAAGTGGATCGAAACACAGACAGGAATATAGAAGTCTTATTCTGGGTTTATTAGATGTCCAATAACACAATGAAGTCCTAGCAAGATAAGGATCCAGCAGTGAGTGAATGAAAAAGAAGAACGAATATACAGAGGAGGTTGATTTCTAGATAGAGAATTGATGGCTGATTAGTAACTGACTGTAGGTGTGAGGGCAAAGAAAGCAGGCTGAGAAGAGTGAGAGAAAATGGCACGGGGCCGGGAGAGAGCGCACAAACAGGGAAACTAGAAAAATGAATCTAACTGAACTAGACATAAGGAATAAACACAAACTAGAATAATAAAGAAAGGAATGAACTAAAGCAAAACAGAAACAAGGCTGATCTATTTAAAATAAGAAACTAAGGAGTACAGAATAACTATGAAACTTGAATCAGAAATCAAAACACCAAAACAACTGAAGATCCTGACAAATACCTTAGTGTGTCCAAACTTGTACTGAGTGTGGTCCACATCAATGGAGCCCAGCAGCTTCTCTGAAGCCTTCTTGTTGTCAATAAACTGTCCCTCAGGGATAACACTGGCATTCAGTACTTTGTATCTATGAGAGAAAATGTGGATGTTGCCTTTTTCCATATTCATATCTAAAAACTTGTGTGTACATTCAGAAAGACAACAGAAGCCACCTCTGCTTGAAGTCACCGTAGAGAATTCTGCTGGGGAAGCCCTTTCTGCAGATTCTGATGCCCTCCAGCACACCGTTACACCTCAGCTGGTGGATGACCAAGAAATTCTCCATAAGACCTGAGGGTTAGTAATATATTTAGTGAACAATAATTCAACAGTGTCCACAAATAATATAATGTAAAATATCTAAGATTGAGCTTTTTACCTGGAGTCTTTGACTCATTGGGAATCAGGCAACGCACAAAGTGAGGATGAGTGCTCCTCAAGTTGGTCATCAGCTTGCCCAAGTTCTCCTGTGGATAAGCGTCATAAAATTAATTTCTACACATTAGGTTCTTATAGTCTTTCAAAATAGATCCCATACCCTGAAAAGAGCAGACACAGTTTGGAAGGAACCACCCTTCTTCTTGCCACCCTTCTTGCCACCACCACCAGCCTCTGTTTGAAAAAAACGAATAGCAGTACAGCACATATTTGATCTGATCAATAAAATTGCAAATGTATGTATGTACCTACGTACGTATGTATGAATATATTTATTTATGTATGTATGTATGTATGTATGTATGTATGTATGTATGTATGTATGTATGTATGTATGTATGTATGTATGTATGTAGGGGTGTATGTATGTATGTATGCGTGTATGTATGTATGTATGTATGTGTGTATGTATGTATGTATGTATGAAGGAGTTTTGTCTGATTAGTTCATGGAAATCATACCCTCTCCTGAAGCATGAGCTACATAGAGAAGACAAAGCAGTTTGTTTGAGGACTTCTGGTACAGCTGAACCACAGAATCGTTCAGTGGATCCTTGTTCTTGTCCAGCCAGCCAGTGATGTTGTAGTCCACTGTACCAGCATAGTGAACCAGGGAGAAGTGAGCCTCAGCTTTGCCCTTTCCAGGCTTGGGTTTCTCATAAGCTTTACTCTTGCCAAGATGTTGATCGTTCAGCTTGTTCTTGAAAGTTGTATCAGAGGCTTTGGGGAACATGCACTCCTCTTCAAGGATGGAGAAGATGCCCATTGGCTGTGAACAATTACCATTTTAAATGAGAAATTTAACTTTAATTGAAATTTAATTCAAACTCATGTAAATATTTTCAGATGAACTTGCAGAATAAATTGAACAAACGTTTTATCACAGCTATTCGACAGAATATGATCAAATCTCAGTTCAAGTTGTTCTGCAAGTATCTGTCAATCTTTTATGAAAGTTAAATGAAAATCAAGTAAATATTCAAACAAGAATATGTTTAAAACAGCGTCTCACCTTCTCAATAAGCTCAATGCAGGCAGCCAAGTCCATACCAAAGTCAATGAACTCCCACTCAATGCCTTCCTTCTTGTACTCCTCTTGCTCCAGGACAAACATGTGATGGTTGAAGAACTGTTGCAGTTTCTCATTGGTGAAGTTGATGCAGAGCTGCTCCAGGCTGTTGTACTGTAATTATTGAGAGTTTTTTTTTTTTAATTGATTGGAAATCAACACTGTTTCATAAGACATTTTTGAGTTTTTCTTCACTCACATCGAAGATCTCAAAGCCAGCAATGTCCAAAACGCCAATGAAGAAGGCTCTCGCCTGTTTTGTGTCCAACATCTCATTGATACGGATGACCATCCACAAGAACATTTTCTCATAGACAGACTTGCACAGAGCACTGACAGCGTTGTTTACCTAGAAGAAGAAATTAAGTTTATGTAATAAACTGCCCTGCATAGTCCCAACAGTTAAGAAATGTTTTTGGTTGACCAAAAACAACTATTACAGAATTTACCTGTGGGACGGTCTGACCTTTGGTGACCATCTCATTTCCGACTTTGACTCTTGGGTAGCAGAGAGCCTTCAGCATATCAGCTGAGTTCAGACCCAGGAGGTAGGCGATTTTATCAGCCACTTTTGGAAAAAAGACAGTTATTTATATGTAACCAGCTTAACAGCACAATGAAGCATTTCTAAAAATGTTATATTTTTTACCCTCAGTGCCATCTGGTTCGGCCTGCTCCTCACGCTGCTTTTGCTTGAACTTCATGTTGCCATGATGCATCACAGCACCAGTGAGCTTGTAGATGTTGAACTTCTCATCAGCAGTGAAGCCCAAGATATCAATTGCAGTCTACAATAGATATCAAGTTTGTAGTTAAACTTTCAAACATCCCATGAATAGTAAGATTTACCCAAACATGTGAACTTACATCTGTTGCGATGAACTCGTCCACATCATTTATACTCTTGACAGTAACTTCACCCTGACTGATCATAGGATAGTCATAGGGATTGGTAGTGATCAATAGAGCCTCTGCAAAGAATTGGAAGAAATAGCTATAACATGCATGGTGTGTTTTTTCATCTAGATGTTGTGAGCAAGTGATCCAATATTATACCTAGCAGCTCAGGCTTGTGGCCTGTCATCAGTTGATAGAAGATGTGGTAACTCCTCTCAGCAGACAGCTGGAAGGTGACACGGGACTTCTCCAGCAGATCTAAATTTGAAAGATTAGTGTGGGAAAATAATATACTGCAAATATGTTTCACCACCCAAGACGAGTGCATGTCTTTAAATGCTCTCCATACAACATTATACTGCATTTAAATCAAAATCAATTTTCAAGTCAAATAGTAATTTGCAAAAATGACTTACATGTTTCAATATCTGCTGAGGCCAGCTTGCCAGTGGTTCCGAAATGGATTCTGATGAATTTACCCTAAACATGTCATAATCTGGCTATTAGGATCCTTCATATGCAACTCCAAATTCATGATATTCTTTCTTCCCCTGCCCTAATACTCACAAAACGAGAAGAGTTGTCATTCCTCACGGTTTTGGCATTACCATAGGCCTCCAGCAGAGGGTTTGCTGCAATGATTTGATCCTCCAGTGAACCCTGCAAAAATATATTTTTTACATTTGATTTTGCATTTCACATATATCTCTTATATGTGAAATGTAAGAGATATATTTCACATGCCTCTTAAATATGTGAATTATTTAAGAGGTAATTCTCTGACTTTTGTACATAAAAAGAATTGTATACCTGCATTTTTCCTGCCACTGGTTCTGCCTTCTTAGATCCAGTCACTGCAATTGTTGCAAAGTACTGGATGACACGCTTGGTGTTTACAGTCTTTCCAGCACCAGATTCTCCACTAGAGGAGAGGAATAATTGATCATTCAGATTATTCAGCTTCATTGTTACACTTCTGTAAATATGTATAAACATTTTTTTTGTTACTTACGTGATGAGGATGGACTGGTTCTCACGATCTGAAGGAAACATTTGTAAATATATATATATATGGTTTGCAGTAAATATGCATCACCATCTCTCACTGTTCAATATCTTACCTGTGAGCATGAACTGATAGGCATTGTCAGAGACAGAGAAGATGTGAGGGGGAGCCTCAATCCTCTTCTTGCCTCTGTATGCCCCAACAACAACAGCATCATACACTGGGAGCCACTTGTAGGGGTTCACAACGACACAAAACAAGCCAGAGTAAGTCTGAAAAGACAGATATATTCTTATTTAGTATCCTAGCCTGCTTTTGAGTTGGTATTTTTTAGATTTTTATGGTAATGTATTCATCCTAAATTCTCACATAGATCATCCAAGATGCAAACCGATCTTTGAGGTTATACAACACACAAGGCTCGTTGAGATGGGTCATCATGGCCATGTCCTCAATTTTGTCAAACTTTGGAGGATTTCTGGGGTGGATCTCATCCTCTTTGACTGTTACAGTCTAAAAAAAACATTGACTGTCACCAATGTGTTTAAAATATAATATTCGGGAGGAATTAGAAAAGGACAAAATTTAAAAATTGAACAAAGCTTTACCCACCTTCCCTCCGTCTATCTCAACAGTGGCTTTGCCACCTTCTTTCTTCACAAGTTTCCCCTTGAGATACATCTCATCAGGATCCACCACAAAGTAAGCTGTTTTAGCATCAAATGGAGCGGTCTGAGCTTCAATCCTCTCCTTTTCTGGCTTGCGGAGGTAAATGGCCGCTGGGCCATAGGCCTCCATCTCTGCATCCGTGCTCATTTTGGCAGCTTTTCAGTCCTGTAAGAATAATAACTTTTGATTTGGTTTAATCTTATTTGTTCTCATAAAATTTGTATGATATTCTGGAACACATTTCTAGAAAATCAAAATCTGTTGTTATCTATTATACTTTTATTATTGTACATATAAATCCTACCTTCCTTCCAGATGAGTTGATGTTTAATGATGTCTAAAGATGCTATTAAAAGAATGATTTACATAATTAATCTCAAAATACTTTTCTGAAATATTTTAATCTTAAAGTCTCCTAGATTAAGGAATTGTTTAATTTCAAATAAGTCAAATCAGCAATACAAAAGAATCACTTGATATCACAGAAGTAACAGAAAGAGACACATGAAATTAATCACTTAAACCCAAGCAAATGTAAGTTAATGTAAACAACAAAGGACTGACCTGTAAGGGATGCCCATCAGTTCTCAGCGGAGTCTGGGGCTGCTGCTTTTATACAGGCTGAAAATGCCTTGGTCAGCAGCAGCCTGCTTCTCCATTTGGTCAAGCATCCTTGTCATCTTAAGACCCATCGTGTGACATTTCAGGATCAGTCTGCTATTTTTTGATGTAACATTTACTAGCTACTAAACTAAGAGCTTTTTCAAACAAAAAAATTCATTACTTTATTACTAAAACAAAATAATTCAGAACCATGTGTTAAGAAACATATCTGACTGAAAACTTGTTAACTGGAATAAAAAGAAAATGCAACAACAAAACAATTAACACTGCATTTGAAACAGCGTTTTATTTCAATAATATGCATCAATAATTAAAGTAATAAATAATTAAAATTCTCAATTGCTAAATTAAGGAACTCTTCACTTGACCTTTCTTTCTTAAACCCATATGCATTGCCTTTAGTAAAATCTCAGTAAATGTCACAAGTATCAAGTCTGAAAGCATATCCACATTTCAAATATTTGCAATAAAAAATAATTAATGTTTTTTCTCTTATGACACACTAGCAGTGCAGAAATGCATCAATTAATTTTGAGAGTATGTTCTTTAGTATGAGTCATGTTCAATCACATCTTTCTCATATAAGCATGTCTTTTGCTCATAAAACATAGGTCTGACAGTAATCTTCAAAGTATGTCCCAAAATAGATCCCAGGACCAAAATGTGCTCTTATAAATAATTTATACAAGTAAATTCTAATTGTTACCCTCTAAAATATGAGTAAGTTTAACTGATAACTTTGTAGTGATAAGTTGTGTCTTCTTAGCCCTGCAAATAAACAAGCCCGTCGCCAAGAACAGAAATTCATTTGGGGAAGCTCCCAAGTGGTGCTGGTATACAGTTGCAGGACACTGGCACAGCTCATATTCCTCTAATAAAACTGAATGTAAGGCCCTTTCCATAAAGTTCAAGCGGTGTTACACCTTGCCTTAAAAGGAAGGGAAGAACATTTGCCAACCAGGGTGAGAGAAGATCTATAATAAGTATCACTTGAATATCCAAGATCTTTATCCTCATGCTTCATTTGATTCAAAGGATGTTGTTGCTGTTGTAGACAGTTGGTGTCCTTGCAAAACTATTCAACTTTGATTTTGATCCTTCAGTAGCCAAAGCTTGAGAAATATTCATTACACAAACAACTGGCTAATACTTTTTAAAAGGGATTACTTGACATAATACATCTCTGATATTTATTAGCCTTTACAGCAGTTTCTATTTTTAGGCAGTAAGAAAAAAAACTACACTTTTCATAGTATTTCAAAATTTATATTGTTTTGTACAATATTTCTTTGTATCCAAGAGCAGAACAAATGAGTTTTTTTTTGTTAGGTTTTTTATAAGGTTAAGCTTATATTTTATGGTTCAGAAGAGTAGACTCCAAATGGCACAAAGCTTACATCAGGTTTTTCAGGTTTCATTAGTCAGTATCAACAGGAATACTGAAAATTTAATGTAACCCCCTTTTCTTAAGAGGTTGTTTGGCACAAGTGCTCTTTATTCAGTATTAGTTGGACAGGAAGTAAAACTCAGAGAAAAAAAGTAAAGACTTGTAGTAAATGGCTCCATGGCTAGGATTAAAACCAGGGACAGCTGCAACAAGGATCACAGCTTCAGTATGTGCTGCTTCTGCTCTACCACTCAACCACATGAAGGCCCCACAAAAGTCTTTATATAAATTTAAGTATTTACTTGCCTTTCAGCATCTACAGCGAACTGTGCAAGACTCATATTGTCTGTCCTGCAACTCTACAAGAATAAAGTGAGTATGCAATTTTATTCTTAACCCCTTAACTGTCACTCTTGAAACACTTGCATGTTATCTATTGGGTCCATGAGGACAACAGGGTCCCCTTGACAGTTAAGAGATGTTGCCTTTGTTAGGAGGAAAAGTGTATTAAAATCAATAACAATTTATACTTATATATTGCAAGTGAAAATATAGTAACTTTCAGACATTTATACACCCATTTTAAAATGCCATTTAAAAACAATATTTTGTTAAATCATTTCAATATTTTGTTAAATCATTTCAAAACCTTTTACACATGTAATGTGCAATAAGTGTTTCAGTTCATCAAACCAGTGTAAATATTAGTCAAATACAAGGAAACACCAAATGCAGCTTATTAATTAAGGTGTTTATTATTAAAGGAGAACAAAAAGCCAAACCTACCTATGTGAAAAAAGTGATTGGCCCTAAAACTAATAACTAGTTGGGCCACCTTTAGCAGCAACACCTACAATCAAGCATTGCGATAAGTTCCGATGAATCTTTAGCAGTGCAGTGGAGGACTTTTTGACCCACTCATATTTGGGGAATTGTTGCAATACAGCCACTTTGGATAATTTTTTTTAAACAAGAAAAGGTCACAACATCTCAATAGGATTCAGGTCAGAACTTTAACTAGACCACTCCAAAGTCTTCATTTGTTTTTCTTCAGCCATTCAGTGGTAAATTTGCTGGTGTGTTTTGAATCATTATCTTGATGCAGAACCCAAGATAGCTTCAGCTCAAGATGGCCAGACATTTTTTTCCAGGGTGTTTTGGTAGACAGCAGAATCCATGGTTCCATTCAGCACAGGAAGCCTTCCAGGTCCTGGAGCAGCACAACAACCCCAGACCATCACACTACCACCACCATATTTTACTATCAGTATAATATTCTTTTTCTTAAATCTGGTGTTACTTTTACAACAGATGCAATGGGATACACACCTCCCAAAGAGTTCAGTTTTTGTCTCATCTATCCACAGAATATTTTCCCAAAGGTCTTGTGCATCATCAAGATGTGTTCTGTAAAATTAGGATTTGGCATGCTGTTAAACATAAAAGAAGATTCAATGCTTAAAAGGTGCATAACATAACATATGTTGTTTTCAGTTCAGTTGTATAGGATGAAGGCAACATTGTATATTTAAAAAAAAAAAATAATTTATCATATTTAAATTTTTTAAGTAACAAAATTTTGGAATTTTTGCAGGGGTATGTAGAGTTTCGAGCACCACTGTAAATAAAAAAAAATACCATGTTCAATAATTGCTTAACAGCAGCTGAGAAACTGTAATAAAAATCTTAAACAATTAAGAAAACTGATTAACTGGTTGATCCTGAAGAAATATGGCTATATGAAAAGATGTCAGCTGTCTTAATTATATATTACAGGATAAGAAAAACATGAACAATTTTGTCAAAGGAAAGAAACAGAAATAACATAGGTTTACCGTTGACTGGAACAAAAGCAGACACAAAGATATATATTTTAAGTTTTCAGTGGCATTATCTTGCTGGTGTTGGCCTTTTTACTTCCTTCCCTATAAACACCAGCTGGTGGCAGTAATAAATCCTGTTGTACGTTGACTACAAGCCGCAGAAAAACTACAAACTTACCCCAGGTTTGTAGTTCTTTTTGACTGCGCTTGCGTGCTTTGTAGCGGCATCACCGGAAGTTACATAGGGCTACACGCTTTGAGTTTGCAAGCTAGTTTAGCTTTTCAAAAGTTAGCACTGAGTTTTAACTCCAGAATTGATACTGTCTTGAAAGAAATGCCATCCCTAAATGGAAAAGCTGACGTTATATTTGTAAGTAATACAAATAAAAATACTATATAATATCTGTCACTATATCTAACATTAGTTGTAGCTAGCTAGCGTAAACCTAGCCTGGCTGGGTACATAAAATTGAAAGAGACAGTTGTGTTTTGTGTGTTTTCATAAAGTTATACTTCATGATAACTTTATATTGCTATCAAGACGTCGTAGCAATATTAACAGTAATACTTGCCCTAATACTTTATTTTTGCTGTAATGAAATAAATTCAAACGCCACTCTTTCGTAGATTTTAGCTTACATCGTCTTTTGTGTTTGCTGTTTGTATTACCTTTTCAGGAGGATGATGATCTTCCTTATGAAGAGGAGATTATCAGAAATCCATACTCAGTCAAGTGTTGGATGCGCTACATTGAATTCAAACAGAATGGAGCCAAATCTACCCTGAACATGATATATGAACGGGCTCTGAAGGAATTGCCTGGAAGGTAACTTTTACTGAAAGATAAAATTGCACATTTTGGTAAAGATGACTCTCTTTTTTAAAACCTAAATTTCCCTCAATTTTTACAGCTATAAATTGTGGTACAATTATCTGAGAGAAAGGAGGAAACAAGTCAAAGGAAAATGCATTACAGATCCAGCATATGAAGAGGTCAATAACTGCCACGAAAGAGCACTTGTGTTTATGCACAAGGTATTATTGAATCAAAATCCGCTAATATAACAGTAAATGAAATAATGCATACAATGAAAACATTGTGTGATCTTGGGTGGTTTTTTTTGTTTTTTTTTTAAACTAACCAATATTTTTTTTCCATAAATTTAGATGCCTAGGTTATGGATTGATTACTGTCAGTTCGTGGTGTCACAGTGTAAGATCACGAGAAGTCGGAGAACGTTTGACCGGGCTCTAAGAGCACTACCTGTAACCCAGCACCCACGAATCTGGCCTTTGTATCTGCGCTTCGTTCATAGCCTGCCCCTGCCTGAAACAGCCCTGCGGGTATATCGAAGGTACCTTAAGGTGAGATCTTGGAGCACAAAGCATTTCTGTACACCGCCTGTCATGTAAGAATTCATGCTATAATCGCATGTAGGGAAATTTTCTATAATTTCACTGTGCAGTCAGGTTTTTTTTCTTGTGTGGTAACATTTTATGTGAATTCCTGAAAGCTCTTTCCTAAGTAAAACTATTTGACTTTTTTTGTTTTGAGAATAGGTGAACTTTTATGTGCTTTAGTCAACATAATACATAGTTTTGATTCTGATTAAGAGAAGTTTAGCAGCACATCTTCTAACATTCTTCTGGTATTTGCATATCACAACATCATTGTGGTAAAGGTAACAAAGATTATGCTCTAGAGATTTAAGTGCAATATTTCTCTACATTTTCCAAAGTATTCTGTCTTCTCTTTATACCTATACCTTATAGCTATCTCCAGAGAATGCAGAAGAGTACATAGACTACTTGCGGTCTGTTGGTCGCTTGGATGAAGCAGCTGTGCGATTAGCAGCAATTGTAAACGATGAAAGCTTTGTGTCCAAAGAGGGCAAGTCCAACTATCAGGTAAAACGTCATTTTAGGTCTAGCACCTTCAAATATGTCCGTATTATTCTGACCATAGTAACATATAAATCCTTATTCTGCGTGTATTTCTATTTTTTTGTTTAGCTGTGGCATGAGCTGTGCGACCTGATCTCTCAGAATCCTGATAAAGTGACCTCTTTAAATGTTGGAGCCATCATACGAGGTGGCCTCACACGCTTTACAGACCAACTTGGAAAACTTTGGTGCTCTTTGGCTGATTATTACATCAGGAGTGGCCACTTTGAGAAAGTACGTTTCACTGAATTGCTTATATTTTTATGTATAAATCAGTTTTTAAATAATTATTTTAAGCTTTTGCTCTATGTTTGTGAATTACATTTTTTTTGGTTGTTGAAAGGGGATGCATGATGTGTCATTATAATGGTTTCTTTGTTTCTTCAGGCACGGGATGTTTATGAGGAAGCCATACTTACTGTAGTAACTGTGAGGGATTTCACTCAAGTGTTTGATAGCTATGCTCAGTTTGAGGAGAGCATGATTGCTGCAAAGATGGAGACCACTGCTGAGATGGGACAAGAGGAGGAAGGTTTGTATGAGTTAGCATTAAGGCACCTTTCTTCCACAGTACCACTTATAAATGGCAGATTTTTTTCCTCTCTCCAACCAGATGACATAGACCTGGAGCTTCGTTTGGCCCGCTTTGAGCAGCTGATTGCCCGGCGGCCACTTCTGCTCAACAGTGTACTGCTGAGACAGAATCCCCATAATGTGCACGAATGGCACAAGCGAGTAAAACTTTATGAAGGAAATCCACGACAGGTAAGTTTAGGGGCTTGTATACATTTTATTAAAAATATTCGTATATCTCTAAGTAGCTATCACAAAGTATTGATAAATGGATCAATAAATGTGTCCACTTCAGATCATCAATACATACACTGAGGCAGTACAGACAGTGGATCCAATGAAAGCCACTGGAAAACCTCATTCTCTCTGGGTTTCTTTTGCTAAATTCTATGAGGAAAATGAACAGCTAGATGACGTAAGTTACCAAAGTCTTTCTTTTGGAGCTGCATGGATTCTTTGAACTTAGGATGGATGATAGTTTTTCCTTTTAATTTATATGTCTAATTTTTCCTGACTCAGGCCAGGACAATCTTTGAGAAGGCTACTAAAGTAAACTACAAACAAGTGGATGACCTTGCTGCAGTTTGGTGTGAATATGGAGAAATGGAACTTCGCCATGAGAATTATGATCAGGCACTGCGCATACTGAGGGTAAAATTCTTCAAGTAGATATTTTTGTTGGTTACAGATGCTTCATCAGCATAATTTGTTATTTTTTTCTTCCTTTATTGCTGTTTGCTATTTTTATCTTTTGGATGGGACAAAAAAAAATACTAACACGCCAAACAGCAAAACGTTTAAAAAGCTCTTTTCAAAAAAAGAATTTAACGATAAGGTCACACCAACATAAACTATTCTTTGGAAGTTATTTCTGATTTTTATCAATTCAGCATATTATTAGAACATCATCCAATACGTCTAATCTATTGTTTCAGTTCATAACGTTCCAGTTATAAGTTTAGAAGAATATCCATATTTACTGTGTTATTTATTAAATCTTAGTGTGTGAAAGTTGTTTTTTTTCCAGCTCAGACCAACATTTTCTGCTCAGTCAGAGCTTTGAATCATTTTCACTTCATATGTATTCATTGGATAACAGGCAATAGTGGAGAGCTAAGGCTGCCTTGTAACAGAAAACACTTCCAACCAAGCCTGACTTAGGAAATCTGCCTTGACCCACTGGGGATTGATTAGATGAAAGGGAGATGAACAAAAACACAAAGCGCCAAACAAGAGAGGAACAGTAAAGAAGTTGGAGTGCAGAGAAACTGACATGTTGAATTTGTTTTTTTTTTTAAATGATACATTTATCTTAAGGTATCATTTTCTGTTCAAAGTGTGTCATAAAATACTGTCCTCTATCAAAAGCAACAAAAAGACTGTTCAAAGATAACTGTTCACACTTACAAACAGGCTATTTGAAAAGCTTCCTACTTTGCCTACTAATATGCTGTGAGAATAATACAAAGGACTAGCCAATGCAGCATGATACAGTATAAGTAACAAGCACATTGCTTTTCTATAAACTAGGTGCTTAGGGACATCTATTGGCAAATTCAAGAACTGCAACAATACAAACATACTGCAAATGAAGCATATGTTTGTGCTCTGTAACAAATGAAAGAAAAATCAGGAAAGTGACAAAAGTATGTAATATTTTTAGTTGTTCTGAAAACATTAAGAATATAATGATATTAAATTTTTTGTGGATGGCTTCATTGTGTTCAAGGACTCACTGATGACAACATTCACATGAAAACAGATTGTTTAGAAGTCATTAAGAAGAAACTTATTGAACACAAATTTGTGAAAGATGAAAATTTAAGGCAAATACTTCAAATGCATCACTGTAAAGCAAATGAAACTACTGTATTTTCCATTGGCATGTGACATGTTACTATTGTAGCTACGACACTAAGTTTATGTTTTTATGATTTTTGTATTAGAAAGCTACCGCAATCCCATCTAAGAAAGCAGAGTACTTTGATTCATCTGAGCCAGTCCAGAACAGAGTCTACAAGTCTCTGAAGGTCTGGTCTATGCTGGCAGACCTTGAGGAGAGTCTCGGGACTTTTCAGGTATGTATATAAATTTGTAGATGATGACAAAGCACATAATCAGATCTATAGTTTTCTATTTCAGTTATTTATCCCTTATATCTTATTACTCTGGTTTTGATCACCAGTCTACAAAAGCAGTGTATGACCGCATTATTGATCTACGCATTGCCACTCCTCAAATTGTCATCAACTATGCCATGTTCCTTGAAGAACACAACTACTTTGAGGAAAGCTTTAAAGTAAGAACATTTGAACCAATTCAGGAACATGTATTTTGTTACTCATAGTTGTATTTTTATTTGATCAATTTAAAAATATTTTCATTGTTTCCTTCCTTTCAAAAGGCATATGAACGAGGGATCGCTCTCTTCAAGTGGCCAAACGTTTATGACATCTGGAACACTTATCTTACCAAGTTCATTGACCGTTATGGCGGCAAAAAATTGGAACGAGCCAGAGATTTATTTGAACAAGCCCTGGATGGCTGCCCTGCCAAGTTTGCCAAGAGTAAACAACCTTTATAGCACAGCACAAAAATTTTTCAGTATTACATTTTATTTTCTTATTCTATCTTGTAAGTTGCTCTAAAACATTGTTGTTGTTTTCTTTTGATTATTTGTTTTTAGCCATTTATCTGCTGTATGCCAAACTGGAAGAGGAGTACGGGTTGGCACGACATGCCATGGCTGTCTATGAAAGAGCAACGCAGGCAGTGGAAACTGAAGAGAGACACCATATGTTTAACATCTACATCAAGAGAGCAGCTGAAATTTATGGTGTTACGTACACCAGAGCTATTTACCAGAAGGCTATTGAGGTGAAGTTTTAGTTGGAAGTGTTTGTTCTCATTCTTCTGCAGGTTATGCCTCATGAGGCTCCAAAGAAAGTTGTTTTTTCACAAAATCAGTCAAATACAGATAGCTGAATTTCTGTTTTCCTTAGTACCTAAAAAAACATTCCTCATCTAAACCAGCAATGATGCCAAACCATTTTAGAATTATTTGAAATAAAGAACATCACAATAGTTGCACATCAAGTGTAATATGTTCAATATTTGTAATTCTAATTGCAATATTTATTGTATGAATAGTAGTTATTTAAATTATTACATCTCAGCTATCAAGTTTTCTATCCACAAATCACACATTGAACTTGTATATTTATAGTTGACGTACTACTGTACTGAGCTTGTCTAGAATGATAAAACAAGTCTAAGATTGCAACATTTGTTTAATTTACATAGCATGTTTTTGTCTTCTAAAACAGTTTTATAAATGCTGAATTGGCTGACATCTGAGGATTACCTTTTATACTCCGCCAGGTTCTTCCTGATGAGCATGCGAGGGATATGTGTATGCGATTTGCTGACATGGAGTGTAAACTTGGGGAGATTGACCGTGCCAGAGCAATCTACTCCTACTGCTCTCAGATCTGTGACCCAAGGGTGAAAGAAACCACCTTATCTTAATGTTCTCTTAGTAAAGTATTCAAAAATATGGCAATTCATTTGGATATATTTATCGTCTTTTAGGTGACAGCAAATTTCTGGCAGACCTGGAAGGAATTTGAGATTCGCCATGGAAATGAGGATACAATTAGGGAGATGTTGAGAATCAAGCGCAGTGTCCAGGCTACCTACAACACCCAGGTCAACTTTATGTCCTCACAAATGCTGAAGGCTTCAACAAGCTCTACAGGCACTGGTAAGACACCATATTGGGCCTTTAGTTGTGGGCTTCCCTTGGTTTTAGTATCTGCTTAATTCCTAACTCATGAAGGTCTGTCACGCTATTACCACAGTCACAAGACTTGTCTTTCTGTTTTACATGTTTTTTTGTCCTATTGTAAGATTATTAGTTACAGCTATAAAATTTGAATATTTTATAAATAAAATGGTGAAAGCCATGCACAGACAGACTTAGGCCACAGCACAATAGTTGCTATCAGAATTAATAGAAATATAAGAAATATAACATAGAAGCATTTGATAAAAGCATTTGATTGTTCGTATCTTGACTTCCTCTTTCAAAGTTGGAAAATTATACACTATGGTATTTCTGTATTCAATTATTTTTTAAGTTATTCAGCTCAAGTTTGAGTCTTTAGATTAGGGCTGAAACGATACCTCGATTGATTTGAGTACCTCGATTGTTAAAATTCGAGGAAAATTTACCTGCCTCGAAGCTTCGTTAATTTATGTTTTATTATTTAGCGCACCGTGTTCCGGCAGGAACATTACTTGCGTTGCACAGAGCTTTCACTTCCGCCACTGAGTTGTTGACGAAAGCTAAGTTTAAGTGGCATAACGTCCCATCTATAAGTTCGGCCAGGAGGGATTTTATTGATTTATGATAATGCCCGGGTTTTCATCGTTTTGGGGACCAAGAAGCATCTTTAAAATGCGATGCCTGGACTTACGGCAACTGAACATTGGGAAGAGGCTGCAGGAGTATTTATACAGGTGAGCGGATAGACTGAACACGGCGGGCGGCTGAGTAGTTGATGGTCCCTAAGTGTAGCTTTACGGACGAACCGCATCGTACATGGCTGGTAGATGAGTTTCTGAGTGTCACAAGATGCCGTAAATATCTCGTATTGCTCCCCTATGAGGGGCCGTTTAGGACGAAAACTATGTTTTGTCTCTCACACACTACTAAAAACTAATACACACACACACAAAATATTTAAATTGCACATATATACTATTAAAATGTCATACATATGCAATTTTTCTCTCTCACACACACACAAAATACTAAAATTGCGCATATACACTACAAAAATATCACACACGCATACA
>CAEGAE010020396.1:0-61347 GCA_903067095.1 Girardinus metallicus | reverse complement strand
TGTTTCAGCTGTTTTACAGTTTTCTGGAAGTTTGTTCCAGATTTGTGGTGCATAGAAGCTGAATGCTGCTTCTCCTCATTTTGGCACTTTATTGGATAAAATATCTACTAAAGTAAATGTTATTTTTAAAGAACCAACTTTTTTTTTTTCTTTTTGTTTTTTTTAAGGTTTTCCAACCAAGAAAAACATTAAGCCTTTGAGAAAAAGGGCATAAATACATTTTCTCCTGGAGGCTGTTTGCAAATTTTGGCAAATTTTCCAACTAAACCAACTAAACCAACTAACTTAAGTGTTTTAAATCTGGTCACCTGGTCCGACTGGATCAGAACCAAACTGTTATAATGAGTCTGTAGGTACCAGCTGTCTGTTCATGGTGGTATGAAGGGATGAAAGTGAACCAGGTTGGATACTAGCTGCTCACGTCTAACCCTGAAAACATCTGAAGACATCCTTCGCTCCCCCTGTCCTGGGCTTTGTTTAGGCCGTTTATTCAGACAAATGAAACGTTTTTAATTCATTTCGGCCGATTAAACGAAACGTTGTGGCTGCAGATGAAGCAGGAAGGTGAAGCTGCTGCGCCTCACTGTAGGGGAGGTTTTAGCCAGCTGCCACCATCTGCCCACTCCCCACACACACACACACACACGCACACACAGTGGCACCCCCTGGACGCTGTGGAGGCGGGGCTTCCCTGCCATTGTCCCGCCTTAATTGAGGCCAAGCATGACAAGCGTGTGGACTTATTCATACCACACGCCTATTGAGACCCGGCCCGACCCGCTGCCCCCGGTGCCCCCGCGCTGCGGCTCCTTTCACATGGAAATCGAGGCGGGAGGCCCCTCTGATGTACTGCAGCAGGAACACACACAGTCCCAGTCCATCCCGCTTCCTCAATGGGAACAATGGGGAGATTTTCTGCACTTTAGCTCCTGGTTTCCTGCACAGATCAGAACCAAACATTTAACCAGAGTCCAATTATCTGAGCTAAAACATGATGCTACAGTTTTGATGAGTTTGAACAAAGAAAAGTGATTTTTTTTTTTCCCCCTCTTTGACTTTTATTCTATTTTTGACCATCATGTAAACAAATATCAGACATTTTACAGAGTTTTATAACCTATAAGATAAATATAAAATAAAAGCAAATCAGTTGCAAGTGTCCAAAGTTCAACAGTAATAACAATTTGTTAAACTTTATTTTTAAATTATTACCAACATAATCTTGTTACAATGGAAAATGTAAAGTAAAACCAAGTCAGCTAAACTAATAACTGGTTTTTAGTGAGTGAAGTGTTTAGTTTTACCTTTACGCTGCAAATATTGATAATAATTAGCAGATTTTTACTAGCCAAGAGCTTAGAAACTCAGCTGGACTAGAGGAAAAGCAGCAAATATTGGGTTACATTGCTAACTGAAGCTAATAGCTAACTGAAGCTAATAGCTTCCTGTACTTCCTGTCTGTCTGAATGTCAATTTAATTCACTTCCTGTTTTGTTTTTCTGACTTCCTTCCTCCTCTGGCAGCTTTTCTGTCATATTTCTAACCTTTTTCTTTTCTTCTCGACTATTTTCTCTCCCTGTCTTCCTTTCCAAGCTGCCAGCACTGCTGCTGCCGCTGCTGGGGCACCAGGGGCCCCTGGGGGCCACCCTCAGGGGGCCCCTGGCTCTCATAACATCCCCTCAGTCAACGAAGGTACAGACTGATGTGACTGGTGCTGCTCAGGGAAAGTTTGCAGCCGTATCCATGCTTTCTGCAGAGAGCCGTTGGGTTTCCTCTCTGTGCTTCGCTTCGCCTCCTCGCTCTTCTTCTCTGTTCCTTTCCAATCTGCCCACCTTGTTTCTCTTTTCTTGCATCAGTCTTGTTTCCCCCACAGTGTCTGCTCTTCACCTCAGGTCTATAGCTCCAGTCTCTGTCCTTGTTTTGGGTTGAAAATGTCTTCATGTCTCTGTTGGTCTCAGTTGGCTCTCAGATCAGTCACCCTGCAGTTTTTAAACTCAAATGCTTCAAAACACTTCGAGGAAATTCAAGTGACTTTCTGAATCAGGCCTGTTTGGATTTCTGAAGTATAAAATATTGTGCAAAAGTATTGAGTCTTTTATTCTTTTGTTAAAAGATGCTAATCTATTTTAATGTTTAACCAGTCAGTATTAAAATCTAAGGGATGAATTCTTTACTTTTCCTTTTATAACATCATGCAGGATAGTTTACACTAAAATTAATATTATTTTGACAATTGTGTCAAAACCAGCAAACCCTTAATTTGCTGACTATGTTTCCATTACAAGTGAGCGTAGAACTTTTATATTCCACTAATGTAAGGAAAATTATATATACTTCTGCAATTGTTTTGTTTCAGTTAAATAAAAAATAAATTAAAATCACATAAATAAATTTGTTCAAGCAACAAGACACTAAAACTCATGCCATCATCATCCTACCACGTCCTAACATTGTCTTCATCGTGCTAACATCCGGTTGTTGATCATGTGACTCGTGAAAAGTGCTTCCATTACAGTTTGAAACAAGAAAGAGTAAAAGGTAAAAATACTTTTTCCAAAAACCATACTCAGTAAATGTAATTGGTTACCACTCAGCTATGCTCATGACCCAAGACTTTTGCACAGTTGAAGAACTACACTGGAAATGTGACATAATCCTAGGAAGAGTTTTATTACTGTATAATCACGTCGATATGAAAATAGTTTAAATCTGCCTTTTATGAACCTGTAACTCGTGTTTTTCTAAATTTGGAAACAAGCAGAATGTCATCGGCCAACAGTTTGACTTTCCAGATAGAAACGCATGCAGGGCAGCGCAAACGGGTTTGAGAGCGCACTGACAGCTGCTGTCTGACATTCTGCTCTGTTTGTCTTCTTGTTTGCAGTGTTGTGGAGTCCCTCCTTGTCTTTCCTTTCAGTCCTGATGTTTCAGTCTCTCTGTGCTGTTTGTATGCTTGCTATTTCAGTCATGTCTTTAGCTAGAAGAGGGGAATGGGTCTCCATTAAAACTGCAACACAATCTGAGCCTAAAACGTAAGAAATAAAGTTCAGCAGGGCTCAGCAGCGCCGTCGTTTTCACCAGCAGCTCATCTGAGACTGTATTTTGTTTGAAACTGGTGAAAGGCTGAATGATAACTGATGTTTTATTTAATTTTTTCAGGTTTGACTCTAAATGAACTTTGGTGCAAACACTTTAACCTCCTGTCAAACTCATCCTTTTCTTCCCAGCGTTCCTACAGGATGTTGGCTTTTCTTATTTAGCCCTTTTATTTACACTAGGAATGTGCTTGCATATTTCTTAAAAGCTTGTTGTTTTCATTTGGGGCTGTGAAGTGCCTTTTCAAAGCTTCTTGAACTTTAATTTCCAGCTAACGTGGCAGAAGCAGAGTTTGTCAGAATATTTATTGATGATGGGAACAGCAAGCATGCACACAGACTCATTCTTTGCTTGTACCTAAAACTATTTTCTGAAGCTTTTAACACCGATTGCAGAATTATGACGACCAGAAAATGGCCTCTGCCCTGCAGAAAAAAAACTTTATTAACTTATTGTGTTGGAATAAATTAGAGAAAATGTTGGACTCATGTTGCAACTATTAAATTAAATAAAATGAACATTATTGTGACTAGTTTTTATAGGATATTCTAGTAACTTATTTTTTGTCTAATACAAAAAAGTAAGATAAATGAGGAAATGTGTAATATTGATGATAATATCTAGAAGTTCATTAATCTCAGTAGTTCTCTCCATTTGGACAAAATTAGTTTATATCTTCCTGAGGTTTAGTCTCTTTTTCTGCTTGAAATAGAAGAAAAGTTTCAGACTTTAAAAACTTTTTTTTTTCAACATTTAAAGTTTCTGCAGGACAGTGAAACGGATTATTTAAGAATAGATTGACTGATTCATGTTTAAATCTTAACACATTAAAATAAAATAATGTTACAATTGTTGCATCTTTCAACTTAAAGATGGATTTACTCATTATTTCTTTAAGCTAAATTTCTTAAAGTTTCATTTGGAAAAATGAAAAAACATCTGAAGTAAATGGAGAATAAATCAGTCAATCTCTCACTGTTAGGAGTCAAAAGTGCCACGATTCAATAAACCAAAGCAGTTCAATAAATACAACTAATTTATAGATATCACTAATAAAATGATGTTAATAACAGAATGCATATAAAATTACTTTTATGTTTCAATAATTTATAAAATACATTAATAATGTGGACAGCATGCAATAAAATTTAGGTGAATTCTTGTTTTTCAGTTAAAAAAAGAAATAAATTATATAAAAAAGGATTTTTAGCTTCTAGCTTTGCGTCTTTATTTTATTAATAAAGTGTTTAAGTTATTTAATATATTAATTAAAGTTAGTTTTTTGATTTTACGCATAAACTGTAGATTTGTTGGGTTGTGGCATTTTTGGCCCTGGATATATCTCAGCACTGTTCTAATATTTCTGGTTTTCTCTGTTTATCTCGTTGGAAAAGGTAAGTTTAAAGATGGAAACTGGCAAAGAAATTTTCCCTGAAATTTCTTTCCTGCTTTAAAGCCATCTTCCCTCCATCCCTCACTCGTAGTGGAAACCATATATTGAGCTGATATATGTGGACCAGGTGAAACGTGACGCATCGGCGGATGTTTTAGTCTGTTCCCGTCTCCCAGACGGAAAGCTTGGTGCATATTTTGGTCTAAAATATGGATGTTTTTGTCTCAGACCGGCGCAGCCAGATGTGAGGCGACACGGAGACATTTTTAAATGTTTTCTTTCGTCTGTTAACCGGATCACATCTGTGTCGTTTCTTCGGAAAACCTTCCAGGTTTTCTTGTTTTTTCACATCTGTAAATTTAAATTCATCTGTTTGAACCAAAGTTTGGTGTGTTGTTTACCTCACGCTGATGTATCTCTGTTGTCGTTGAGCTGTTTTAACGCCGTCAGACACTGTGGTGAGCAGAAATGAGGAGTTTGCTCTAACCAAGGCGATAGGCGACGTGTTTTCACTGAAGTCATGTGAAGACAATAGGAGTGTGTGTGTGTGTGTGAGTGAGAGAGAGAATGTCACTGCGGTTATATCAAAACTCCAAACCAGCCTCTCTCAAACTGTGCTCCCCGGACGCCCCCTAGTGGTATTTATTTGCCGTGACATTAGCGCAAAGTGCGACACAAACAGCTAGCTTACCAAAGGATTGTGTTTAAAACCAATAATGGATAAATGGGTTAAAAACAGGTCATGATACGGGTGTAAAAAAGAAACAACGCCAGGGCTACTGGGAGGAAACTAAGTCATACCTGCTGAGAGTCTAATGAATCGTTCACCATTGAGTCTCAGTTGGTGAGAACTGAGCTTTCTTTTTTACGACTTTGCTTGCTAATGCTCTGCTCACACATCACCTATTTAATTACTTTATTTTATTAAAATGATTAACTTAATTAAATATAATCGATTAAAATTTGTGGATAATTTCATATTTAATGGTGCAGACTCGACTCAAGTCTATTTTCTTTTATTGTGCTTCTAAATTACAAATAGTCTTAAACTACCAACATTTGGTAGTAAAGAACAACAGAATCTGTAAATGACTAAAAAAGCCCTGAGTAGACGAGTTTATGGCTTTTTTCACATTTACCAAACAGCCTGGATGAACGAAGAACAACAATAAGTGCACTAAGAGACACATTTTAATTTCTGTTTGTGTTACAGACCAGCTAGTTTCAAGTTAGGCGATCTGCGAGTTTTTGCTAAATGGGTTAAAATTCAGGGGCGTCAAACTCCAGGCCTGGGGGGCCGCTGCACTGCAACTTTTAGATGTGCCTCTGCTGCAGCACCTGAAGAGAATAATCAGGTCATTAAGGCTCTGGAGAACTGATCTGCACAAGGAGGAGGTAATTAAGCCATTTCATTCCAGTGTTTTGTGCCTGTGGCTCATCTAAGACCTGCAGGACGGCAGCCTGGAGGACTGGAGTCGGACACCTGTGGGTTAAATGATCCTGAGCCTGGAAACATTTGAGAAACATTGATCTAAACCGTTTCATGTGGGATCTGATGCTGCTAAACGGCGGCGAAGCGGCGTTTTCATGTAGCGGCAGTGACGCTTGTGGATGAGCGCGATGGGGACTGGGTTGGGTGGATTTCGCTGATCTTTGGCGTCTTTGTGTGCAGGATGGAGCCAGCTGGCCGCCATGCACTGCGTCATGCTGCCGGACCTCCTCGGCCTGGACAAGTACAGACCGCCTCTGCTGGAGATGCTGGCGAGAAGATGGCAGGACCGATGTCTGGAGGTACGCAGAGATCTGAGAGCTGTTTCTGCATGGCTTCCCGAAACAGGAAGTCTGGCCTTTGACTAGAGCATCGATTCAGTTCTTATTCTGAATCGATTTAATGTTATGTTTGGGATTACTGTTATGTTGACAACCCAGTTTGGTCCAGGTTTAACTTTTGGCTCTGGAATACTTTGGTTAAGAGATCAATATATAGTTCCCACAACTGAAAGTGATCCGCCGCCATCTTGGTAGGCAAAGCATGGATGAACCGCGACTTCAAGATCAACGAAAAGAAAGATAAACACTCTGGACCAATGTGTCAGAAAAAATGTATTTCAACAAAATGGCTGCTGCTGGGATCGACCCGTATGAGATAGATAATGGAAACGTGTCTGACAAGCTGCCTGTGATCTCATACTACGATAAAGTTCATGAAGAAGAGCGAGCCAACATGGCAGAGCTTCATCTGAACTTAGGGGACAATGTTAGGAAAGGTTGCTTCTATGTAAAATATCATTTCCCATATTTATTTGGTTTCTTCACATCCATTCTTTGTGTAAATGATTGAACATTGTTCTGACCCGTTTCATTTGTCCAGGTCCGGGAAGCGGCGCAGGCTCTCCTCCTGGCCGAGCTGAGGCGGATCGGACAGTCCGGTCGGAAGGACACCATCGATGCCTGGGCTCTGTACCTGCCCCAGTATGTGGACACGGTCAGCTCCCGTAAGTTTCATCTGGACTTTAGGTCGACGGGTTCTGGGGTTCTGGAGATGCTGACCGGGCCGAGCCGGTTCCTGCAGGTTAATGCTGGTCACACATTTAGGCAGAGTTCTTATGGAACTGAGCCTGGTGATGTCATAACGTCCAACCAATCAGAACGGAGCAGGTGGGAAAATTAGATGGTTTATGTTTTTATATGAAACATCCGTCCATCCATCCATCCATCCATCCATCCATCCATCCATCCATCCATCCATCCATCGGTCCATCCATCTATCCATCCATTGGTCCATCCAACCAACCATCATTCATCCAGCCATCCACTCATCCATCGGTCCATCCACTCATTCATCGGTCCATCCATCCATCCAACCATCCATTCATCCATCGGTCCATCCATCCATCATCCATCCATCCATTGGTCCGTCCATCCATCCATCCATCCATCCATCCATCCATCCATCCATCCATCCATCCATCCATCCATCCGTCATCCATCCATCCAACAATCATTGGTTTTTCGATCCACTTCACCATCTGCTTTTCTGTCCTCCATCTTGGTTTCGGGTTTTTTTGTTCCCAGGTTTTCAAAATAAAAGTCATTATTAGATGGATGTTCTGTGAATTTATTCTTTTTATTTATTTATCCTTTACAAACTGCCTAAGAAGGACAGAGAGCTGTGGCAGCTGAATGTGGAGTATGAATCCGTATCCTCCAGTGGTTCTTTAGTGGACGTGTCAAACCCTGATGAAAGTTTAATGATCCGGTTCTGGTTCTGACCCGATCTGGGGTCTGACCTTCCTCACTTGAGGGTTTATTTGGTTTCTATGACTCAATCAGACATAAAAAAAAAAAACAATCTAAAGTTGTGGTGGACAGGAGTATGAAGGTGAAGTCGCCGCCTCCATCTGGTTGAATTCCTGCTGCTTGTCTCGTGTTTCTGGTTTGTTTCTGATGATGTCGCTGCCTCCCTGCTGCTGATTGGCTGCTGCGGCGCAGGAAGCGGGCGTTGCTCTGTTCCTGGCGTCGCTCCGCTGGCTATAGTTAGACCTGCTGATGGGAAGAAAGGTGAATCTGCACCTTGCTTTACTAGAAACCGCCTCCTGAAATGCTGCATGCGTCTGAGCGCAGGAGCCGCGGTTGCAGAGGATGCTGGGAGTCTCTCGGGGGAGCGGTTGCCGTAGCAACGGGCACCGGTCAGTGTTGTATTACCGCAGCAGGACCGCAGGCGGGGGAGGGAGAGAGACGGAGATAGAGAGAGGTCAAAGGGTCACCGAATCCGATCCCCGGAGCAGGCCGGGCCGTAAGACGACTCCGGCTGCCGGTGGAGACCCGGAAAAATCCCAGCAGGGTTCTGGAGCGGTCCGGAGGGTTCTGAAGGGTACGGAGGAGTCTGGAGGGGTCCAGAAGAATCCAGAGGGACTGGAAGGGAACAGAACCACTGCAGCAGTTTGGTTCTGGTTCTGGTCAGGAGGTTTTAGAAAACGTTTTGTCCATTCAGTTGACGTTGGTGTGTTTCTATATGAGAAGTGGGTCCAGTTGACCCAGTTCTATAGAACCAAACATGAATGAATGAATCCTTTGCAGCTGAAACCAGAAGTTTACATACGGAAAGAAAAGGTCACATTTTTCAGACCAAACATCTATGTGTTCTAGTTCTAGATCTTCTCGCTCATTTAGTTCTAGGTGTTCTAGTTCTAGTTCCTCCTGTTCTACTTCATTTAGTTGCAGTTCATCTAGTCCAGTGGTTCCCAGTGTGGGGCGGGTTGATTTTTTTCTTTCGGTGAAGTTTCGTTGCACCGCCTGGTGGCGCAGGTGGTGCAATGAAGCTCTATGGATTTTACTGTAATTCTTAGGAGGCCCAGAAAACCTTTGGGAACCACTGATCTAGTCCGTCATGTCGTAGTTCTTTACGCCTCCTAGTTGCAGTTCCTTCATTTCTCCAGCTGAGCCCAGGTGGCGCTGCAGCAGCTGCAGGAACAGGAAGTGGTTTCTGGCTGATCAAAGTTTTTCTCCGTCAGTTTGGCTCCTGATCCGTCCTGAGAGGCCAGTTGCCTCCTGGGGGGTTTTGTTTACAGGATGGACATGAATGTGAGGGTCTCTGGGTGTCCGTCTACGTCTTCCTGTGTGAGTGACCTTTGACCCTACAGCCCGGACTCCTCCTCCTCTGCTTGTATTGTTTTCTGGAGCATCTGTGCGGCAGCCTTCCAGGTTACGCTCAGCGCTCCCGATAAGGCAGCGGTTCTGTTCGATTAGCCGCCGCTGCGTGCTTCCAGCCCGCTGTGGCTAATTAGACACAGCCGCCATGTTGCAGGCGCCGCCAACGGGCCGGTTCCTACCGACCCGTCCCTCCTTTGTGTTCTGTCCCTTCAAACGCCTCCAGGAGAGCCGAAAGGTCAGCCGGGTCGCTGCCTCGGCTCGGCGGCGTTTCCTCGCCTCTAACGGACCGATCCAGGTTTCTCCTTCAGACGCCGCTGCTTCCAGAAGATCACAGGGTGGGATGGAAAAGGGTTAAACATTTTCCACGTCAAACTAAACGCTAATCAGACTGATAGAAACAGTAAGTCAGAGTTAAGCTAACAACTAATCAAAACCGACAGACACCAGGCTAACAGCTAAATGGGGTAAAGCTAGCGGCTAACCAAGTAAAGCTAAGGGCTAATCAGTGAAATAAACAGCTAATCAGAATCCAGAAGCATTTCAGAGAGAATTAATGTCAACATCCTTTAAGAGGTTTTCTTACAGGATTGTCCTGGATTTGTCTCTGTCCCCACAGCATGATGCTGCCACCACCATGCTTCAGTTTGCCACCACTCATGGTGATTAAAAAGTTTATTTTTTTCTCGTGTAAAACAGAATCTTCTGGTTTCTTTCAGTTGTTCTCTGGTAACTCTGGGCTTGTTCCAGTCTGCTGGTGGTAATGGTTTGTTTTCCTTGCTACTGGCTAACTGGAGTTTTGATCTGCAGCTTTTCAGGACAAGCTGCAGCGTCGGTTTCATCAGTGTGAAACGGGGGGGAGGCGGAGGAGGGATGGAGGATAAGTGGCGGGTGGGGGCGTGACGGCGCGCTCCAAGGTCAAGCTTGTCATGTCAGCCATGACACATTGCTCCCAGCATGCCTTGTTAACCTCCTGGACCTCCTCCTCCTGTCTGCTGTTTAAAACATCCTCTTCTTGATGTTTTTAACGCACCGCGGCTCGCGGCTCGCTCCGCTCCCACATGCTTTTCACTTCAAACAGACGGGCTAGCCTAGCTCAGACGGGAGAAATGGCTCCAGTTTTTCTCACTCAAAATCTGACGCCTTCATCTTAGTTTCCATTTGGTGAAGAAGGAAGTTGCGCTCAGTGTCTTTTCCTTCAGTGGTTCTTGGTGCAGCGCCCCCACAGGCGAGGAGGGGAACAGGCTCTTCAAATTGTTTGGTTGGTTTGACTCAGCAGGAGATGAAACAAATGTTTGATCCCAGATGGAACCGAGTCTACCGGACCGTCAGCGTGAAGACAGCCGGAGTATCAGCTCATGTTCTTGTTCTGCCCGGTTAATTAGAGCGTCGTTAGAATCGGACCTTTCTGCTGAGTTTCCCCGGTGGAAACGGTTTTCCTTCTGCTCAGTCGCAGCCCAGCATCCGTTATGTTTTAATTAAGTCCAATTAAGTTTTTATCACTTTAATGTTCCAGACGAATAATCAACAATCAGGCGGCGTATTGGTCTTCTGTCAGAGTGTGTGTGTGTGTGTGTGTGCAGTCGTTACTGAGCTGTCTGCAGAGTCTCAGCAGGTTAATTGGAACATGAAGCGCTGCGTTAACCAGGATTTATCAGTGTAATTACACACCCTGTAATTAGAGGCGTTTTATTGGTCTAATGAAGCCGTATGAAATTGTTTGTGATGTTTTAGTTACTGATGTCTTTTTTTCCTCTTTGCTCCTTTTAAACTTCTGGAGGAAACACACGTCAGTGTGTCCAGCGGAGTGTTTGCACTCATTTATCAGAGTGTGTGTGTGTGTGTGTTTCCCCACAGATTAGAGCGGTGTTGACTCTGTTACCTTTAGCCGCTCCGTTCATTAGAGCCTTATCATTCATTAGCCTCAGCTGCTAATTAAAATCCGCTCTTAATTGGCAACGCGAAGATAATTCTGTCATTTGTTCTCTGGATAACAGGAGGCCCAATAAACCTTTATTAGCTGCTTAACCAGAGCAGTTAGCCTTTTAATGAGGCCAACCTGATGAGGTTTTCCTCTCACACACCGGCAGCGCTGCCGCCCTGCAGCGACACCTGCTGCTTTTATGTCCTAACCAAAGGTTTTCCGCTCGTTTTCCGCAGCTGGAACAGCAACAGAGCCCCCGCCTCAAGCCCCGGCCCCTCCGGAGGCTCAGCCAGTGGAAACCAAGGCTCCGGAGGAGGAGATGGACGTGACCGACGATGACATCACAGCAGGTACCGGCAACGAAACGGCAACACGTGAAGCAGTCAGGTTAAAACACAAGAATCCGGTTTGTATACAGTGTAAAGTTCAGGTAGAGGTCATTTATCTGCTCTCAAACAAATAAAACTTCACATTTCACTATTAAACATTTCAATCTGTTTCAGTTTCATTATTAAACTGGAGTCGGATGAGATATAAACAAAAAATATAATAAAGTTTGGTTCTTGTTTGTGTGAGAATCATCAAAATTAAACTGAGATGTAAACCAGGAAGAGATAAAACTAAACCTGCCTCTGCTAAGCTAAGATGCATGGAGCTAAACTAAGCTAACATGTACAAACTGAGCTAAACCTACCTGAAATAAGCTAAGCTACACTAAACTAAACAACACTGAGCTAAATTAAACTACAAGATAAATAACCAGGATAAATTAAACCAAACTGAACTCAGCTAGCATATGCTAAGCTAATCTACGTTCAGCTAAACTGAACTAAGCTAGAGCTAATTTAACTACGCCACACAGATTTGATCTAAGATGAGCTCATCTAAACTCGGCTGGACTAAACTAAACTCATCTGAACAAAAAGTAACTCCTAACTAACCCAAGTGGTCTAATGGAAATTAAACTAAACAAAAAGCTAAAATAATTACTACTAATGTACTTTTTTTCCTTTTCTAGTGAAAAATGAAAGTTTGATGACATAATCTGTGACGTTTGTGGCCGACTAGGGATCTGAAACTGATCAGTGTGGATGAAATCTCTCATTTTCTGTTCTCTCTCCCTGAATCAGTCTGAAGCTGTAAGACTGAAAGCAAAAGGAAGTGAAGTGTTGATATCTTCCCTCTGCTGGTGTCTGTGGCGCCGAACTGAAGGTTGTTTCTCCCAAACGTCCTCATGCGCCGCCGGCCTGAGGAACCCAGAGATCTTTGTTTATCACCTCTGGGCAGCTTGCACTCGGGCGACTTGCTCTGCCGGGTCGGTATTTAAGCCAGACGCAGTCAAGTGTCTCTGCATCGGTGAATCCCAGTGAACCTGAATGGTGTTAAAAGCCGTTTATCGGTCGCCTGTCCCACACAGTTACACAGCGGGGAGGTGAGAAACGGCCGACACCTGCAGCACAGGTGGAAACGCACACCGTCCACTCCGCTTCTCTGGACACACAGGCGACACGTCCACTTTTTAACCGGAACATTTACTCGCCGCGGCGCACGATTTATGCTGCTGACCAAAACCTCTGGGTCTATCTATATCCCATTGTGTCGGTTGATAACCGATATTTACTGAGTTCAGCGTGTAGCCGTACGATCGTCATCCCGCCACCGCCGTGCTTCGCTGCGTATGATGACAAATGGTCTGCGGCGTTTCTCCGTCCTGAGATGTGAGCGGGTTTTAAAAAGTCGCTAAAGACGAGACAAAGGAGGGAAACCTTCAAACACACAAAGACGAAAGGACAGACGTGACGACAGCCGTGCAATCACCTGGCTTCAGGCTGTTTCCACGGCGATAGACTCATCTCATCAATGTGTCGTCTCCCCGTCCCTGTCACACACACACACACACACAGAGTTCAGGATGTGATGACATTTGTTGCTCGGTGCCACAGCTGCAAAGCCTCAGAGACACACACACCTGAGGCCGGCGGTGTGTGTGTGTGTGTGTGTGTGTGCTGTAATTATGTCTCTAACAGTGTCAGGGGATGTTATTAGGATCCCCATCACGCTCACACGCACACACACACACACACACACACGGTATTGGCAGGACTTATTGCTGAGACACATCCCATCTATAAGGGGAGAGACGCATTAGAAAATGAATTTCACTTTTTCCAAATCAATCCGGATCGGTGGCATTAATTAGCAGAACTCTGGGTTTGGATGAAATTATTTCTGCTGCAGCAACAGCAGCTTTACAGCTTCACCCTGCAGGATAAATGCATCAGCCTGAGCAGCAGTTAAACACCTTGGCTTTAAGATGCATTATTTATCTTGATGCTAATGAATGCTTGTTGGTTGTTTTTTGTATTTCACAGTGGTGTGAAATACAGAACCTCCTGTAATCTGGGGTGACCAAGCTTTTTGTCACATGGCCCAAAACCAGCCTGAGGGCCAAACAAAACGTTCTTTTACCTTCTCAACAATAAACTGAGCATTAAAACTTAAATTTGACCAATAAAGTAGTCAGATCTGTAGTTGGAAAGGGAAGTTTAAATTATCTCTCTTTGCCTTATTAAAAGAAATGTTGCAAATTTTCTAGGCGTCTATTGGAAAAAAGGAACAAAATTAAGTCTATTCTGACAATAACGTTCTTTAAAAACACTCGACTTTGATACTTTTACACCAATTTAAAATATTAAGAAACTAGAAAGTCTCTATCTAATTCAAACTCCTGTGCCGGGGGCCATATTTGCATCGTTCTTTGAAGACAGGAGACGCACACAGCCAGGCGGTGGTGACTTCCTGGAGGCGGAGTTTCAGAAAGAACAGAAGCTTCTTAAAGAGACAGAGGCCCAATTTCAAAACAATAAATCACTTAAAATATTAAATATTTATGTCATCTATAATATCTATAACAACTGAAGTTTCATTGTGATATAAAATGGCACTTTGTGCCCGGAAAACACACAATTTTTCCACTTTAATGCTCATTTATCCACATCCAGGATGTGATTCAGCAGGAGTGTTTGCTTTATGAGGGACACATTCGGTCACTACTTTCTTTGAATGTTCATCTGTTTTCATGTCATGCTTTAAAACGCGCCTCCTTCAGATTAAAACTGTTTTTACTGTCATCATTTCCTTTACGACTGTTGGTGGCAGAGCAGTGTTGGTGGTTCCCACTAGAGGGAATCCTGGCTCTGCTGACTGGGAATCGTCCCCATCCTCTGATGGAGAGGTCGACCTCTCCAAGGTCAGAGGCCCCAACCACCTTCCCACTAAACAAACCCACTTCCACTGAGCTGGGAGTGAGAGTGGGTTCCTCAGTGAAACTCTGAGGTTTCCATGTTTTTCCACTGTATTTTATTTTAGCCGCTAACATCTGCTGCCGATGTGCTGGGATTTATTTGTACTGTCTTTCCTCTTCCCCGCCATATTTGTCCCTTCATATCTCTCCTCTCTCTTCCCCAGCGATTGAGGTCAGAGGTCAAAGGTCAGGCGGGCCCTCACCTCACGGTGTCATTAGCCCGGTTGTGATTTGGTTAGCTGAAACGCCACGCTCCCTGTCTAATCTAATCCCCCGGCCTGGGGGGGTCGGCCGGGTCAGATCGCATTTCTCCTCGGAACAGATTGAGCTCATGTGGAGATAAATGTTGGAGCCGCGACTCTCAGGGCTCTGATTGTTTCCGATGATTGTTCCTCGGTTTCCCCTGAACGGGACGCAGCTGCAGGACGGGAATATTATTACATTACAGCAAGAAGCTCTCCTCTAAATACTGATAATGTAGAGGAATGTTTCTCTGACAAACAAACTAGAGTCTGACATGTAGATGTGCTGCAGCAGTTTCCTATAAATACTAGAGGATCGATCCAAAATATTGATGCCAAGTCAGTTCAGACTGATACTAACCTGAAAGATTGATATAGTTTCAGATTCCCTCCTGAAATGTTATTGCGTTTTTGTATTGTAATTTCTGAACTCAAAAAGATTACGTTTTGCTCTCGAGTGATAATTTTTTGCAATTTTCAAAAAAAATTCATGCAAATTTCTTCTGCTTTTTCTGTTTTTGTTTATCTGTTTATGTGCCACCATGTTTCCTCTACACTTATTAAACCCGATTAAAATGTCAGTTGTAGGAGCATGACCTCTCCTTGCATTGATTTGGATTTAAAAACAATCAGTTCCTCATAGTTTTCACCATTGAATACATCAGCAAAAAACGGCCACAACTTCCAATAAACCAGTAACCAGTAAACCGACCAATCAACACAACAAACCAACTCAACTAAACCAATCAACACAACAAACCAACTCAACTAAACCAATCAACACAACAAACCAACTCAACTAAACCAAACAATCAACACAACAAACCAACTCAACTAAACCAATCAATCAACACAACCAATTGACCAAACTCAACAAACCTGATAAACCAAAGAACTCAGCCAGTCGACTCCCACATAACCAACCAGCCCTGCCAAACTGACCAACCCGTCACCTACATAACCAGCTGACTGAATCCAGATGTTGGTTTTGGTTAGTTGAAATAATCTGAAATATGAACCATAATGTAGATGAAAGTGTTTAGACGAAAGTTTGAATCTCTGCCTGTTCAGAGGAGAATGAGCTCGTCTCTTTTCTCGTCCTTCTGAACTTGACTTCAGTTTGTTTTGTGGTTTCTGGTGAGGACAGCCGGTCTAATTGAAGCCCGGCGTTCATGCTGAGCGCAGATAGCTGCTCTGTCTGTGTCTTAAGATGGTGAAATACACTTAACCTTCAGCTGGACTCAGCCCGTTGGAAGGGCAGCCACCGTTTCAGGTCTCAAATCTTTTTTCTTTATCAACTTAATTGTGTTTTCAATTATTTCCCCAGATTTTCGGTCTCCTGACATTTACAGTAAGGACATGGTTCCTTCCCCCAGACGCCGCCAGCCGTCCTTCGTCTCACTGAACGCTTTCCTTCAGCTGGAAAGGCTGGAATATTTATTCACTTTTATTAAACATTTCTCTCAAACTTGTCTCTCCTCCTGCAGCGTTTTCCTTCTTGCACTTTCTCACATCATTTTTGTGCAGCTATCGATCCCCTCCATCGGTCCCCGGTGATCGGGTTTTACCAGTCTCCCATTGATTACCAATGGAAGCAGAGCATGATGGGAAGCCGCTGGGGTTGCCTTTGTAGGAGGGAGCAGAGGGAAGGTTGTCGGTTTGATTGCCCTCAACTCTCTTTATCTCAGAGTTAAGTCTGGGCTTCATGGGTAAAGCAGCAACCAAAACTTCTCAGATCAAGAAAAACATTCAAAATGTCTCTTGGCAGGGAGAAAATTCAGACGGGGAATATTTAATATTCACCTTTGGGTAGAAAATACAAATGTGTGACGGCCTTAAACACCGAGCTGAAGACCGGGAACAAGATCCTTACAGGAAGATTTAGATCCTCCCACAGGAAGTGAATCCTTCATTTAGATGTTTATTAAATTAATGGATTTAAGGATTATTATTATTATTATATAATAGTTTAGACCTGGGGGCAAACAGCAAAGGTTTGAGACTTGGATTGGACCAGGAAATGTTTTTCAGTCATTAGAGACTTGAGACTTGGACTCGACCTTTGCCCTCAGGGACTTGAAGCATGACCTGGAAGAGTCCTCAAAAGTTTCAGACTTGACTTGAACTTTCCCGCAAAGATCTGACTCTTAGTTTGGACTTTCCGACGCTTGACTTGGACTTGTTCCCAGAAACACGAGTCTGAGTTGGACTTGCCCTTTAAAGACTTTTGTCTTGACTTCGTCTTTCTCCCAGAGACAAAACTCGACTTTTACTTTCACCCAAAGACTTGAGGCTGGACTTGGACTTGGAGAAATGACTCGTGAAGAACTCGACGCTCCACTGACGTCGTCCTGGTCAGGCAGGACTCTGGGTTTGTCTCCTGCGGTGTTTTTATGACCCGTCATAGTTGATCTGATGGTTTTATGAGTTTTACGTCGATCTTGACGCGTCTCTTTCCTCGTCTCTGTCCATCGTTTCTTCTTGATTTTTATAGTTTTCTGTATTTTTGTTTCTCCTCATCGTTTCTCTTCGTTTTGTCTTTGAGACGTTTCTGAAGACATCTTGGTTTCCGCATCAGATCAGGACAAAAGCCATAAAGAAAGCAGAACGGAAATAAGCCGAAACACAAAGTGCTCTTTAAGACAATGTTGATGTGAATTATTAATTATATTGGTGGAATAAAGTTTCGTCTTGAAGGTCACAGTTTTATCTGCTGAGTGACATTTCAGTTCTTTTTATGACATGTCCTTAATTTGTCCATCCGGGCCGCCGGGCTCCACAGGTTGCTGCATTACGGCGCTCCGCCTTTCCTTTAATACATTCCTTCCTTTATGGATAATGTCATTTCTGCCAGAATTCCTTTTTATCCCGCTCCATTTCTCGTTTTTATGAAGATTTAGCCGAGTGGAGGCGAGTGCGTAGGGGCGCTCCTCTGTCCTCCTCTTTGCTTTATTGGGTTATGTTTTGGAGTAGGTTGGCCCACAAATAGGATTTAGATGCAATGTCATTATAATAGATCTGCTGGTTGCGAAGGAAGCCGATCGATTGGCTTCAAAAATCAATCGGTGGCTCCGCGGAGCAGAGCGGCGGCTGCAGGTTCGGACCGGCGGAAACCCAGCCGGCCACTGAAGCTCCGCTGGAAAACTTCAGACTTCAGTTCGTCTCAGACAATCAGAGGCGACAAACGATTCGACTTCGGGGCCAAAATGTCAAGTTGAAAGAACAGAAACTCTATTTAGTTTGTTTTTTATTTTACCTCCTAAATAAGAACAGAATATTTTAGTGAAATGAGCAGAAGATTCTCAGTACTGCTTTAGTTTTACAGGTTTATTTAACTAAAATGTTTGCATTTAACTAGCTTTTCTTGTCTCCTTTTACTATTCAAAGAAATTAGAATCAGAGCAAAGACCTGGATGAAGACTTTATGTTGCATCAGTAAAAATGCTGTTTTTAAATCTGCATCAGTTGCCCCAAAGGAGAAAAGACAGTTTTGCAATTTAGTTTTTTTTCCAGAAGCACAATTAAAATCACATGAATAAGTTTCTTCACGCAGTAAGTTGTTGTAAAACGTGCAGCGCCGTCAACCTCCAGTCACTTCCTGTCTTCTTTGTCTTTTCCGCCAGTAGTAACATCCGGCTTTTGATCATACTGTGATCTGAAAAGTGTGGCGAGACGCGAATTAACTCGCAGAATGTAAAAAAAATTGTCTTTAGTTGTGCAAAATACACAAATTTTGCAAAATGCAAAATTAGTCACAAACTGCAGAATTTTTTTTTTCTATTGTACTTTTGCGAAATAAACAAATTTTGACCTGGCCAAAAAAAAAAAAACAAAAAAAAAACCTCATCTTGTCGCAGAAACTTTTTATAAAAAAAAAGTGAGTTTATTTTTTCACAATTGTTAAAATTCAAATGCTAAAAAACTGTTTGCAGTTTTGCCAAACATTAATTTTGATGTGGAAGAAAATCCATCTCACTTTGGCGCAAAAATAAGTTTTTTCACAATTGCCGTGTTTCCATTAAGCAAAATTCTGTCCGTAATCCCATTTTGTGAAATTTCATGGCGTTTGGAAATGCAGCTACTGATCCTTTTCTCTCTGGCATCTCGTCAACTTTATCTGTATCTGAACATCGTAAATTCGCTCCGCAGCAGTGAGTCAGTCGGTCTGAAGCCTTTGGTGTCTCTATTCTTCACTTTCTCTGTAAATCTGAACTTTTTAGGGATTCTGGTTGGGAGTCCATCTGTAATTCTGTTATCTACTGGCCCGGTCTGGCCGGGGGGAGCCATATGTAATCCATTTATCGGCTGCTGGGCCTTCTTCCAAATGACAGCTGGCTTTTAGCAATCTCATTATGAAGAGCAGCGGTATGGAAATACGTGGACAGGGAGCGCGTCTGAAAAATGAGCAAAAAACGGGAAAACTAACGTCTGAGACTCCATGGAGGGCGGCGCTCGCCTTCATCCCGCGCTGACCGGGCCTCAGCCTGAGCAGCGGGTCGCTCCTCCGGCTCTGAGCGTCTGCCCAGACGGATGCTTCTACTCACTTAACTGGAATCCATCTTGGATTTCATTCCACCTGGGATGCTTCTCGGATGCGTTTGCACAGTCAGCTGTTTTGGGATCGAATGGCCGTCTGACGGCGCTCCGTTCGGCTCCGTGTGGGATGATAACGTCTCCCACAGCCGAGTGCTTGGTGGCTTCGGCTGGGAGAGATACAGCCAGTAAATATCTGGACTGGTGGCAGCCAGTTCTCTAGACGAATCAGTAACAGAAGCTGTTTCCATCCAGTTCTCATGCAAAAAAAAAACGTAGAAGATGTGAAACAGGCAGGTTTCCAAATACTGGTCTGAAACTAATCAACCAGAACGTAAAGCTTGATTTTAGGAGATGTTGAGACTACAGGAAGTAGAGATTGAGAACTAGCAAAGAGAGTCCGTCCCTCCAAGCTGGACGTTTTCTGAGAGCTGCGTGCCTCTGGTATGGCACAGAGCCATGCATCGCTTTGGCTTTAGCATTAGCATAGGATAAATCCCATGTTGGTATAGCATTTTTACCACTAAATACTTCATTGGTGTAGCGCTTTAGCCTTTGCTTCCGCTAAATAGCATGTTGGTATAGCACCTTAGCATTAGCTCCCACTAAATACCACATTTTTGTAGTGCTTTAGCATTATTTCTTGCTACACACCATGTCACTCTAGCGCATTAGCCTTTGCTTCCGCTAAATAGCATATACTATAGCGCTTTAGCATTAGTTACTGTTAAATACTGTCTGGGTACAGAGCTTTAGTGTTAGCTTCTGCTAAATACCATGTTTGTATAGCGCTTTAGCATTAGTGGAAGTAGTGTTTATGATTAGTGCTTTAAGGTTAGCGAAGCAGCAACCAAACCACTGCTAAAGGAGTCTGAGCTTTAACTGGTGATCCTGTAGCTTCACACCAACTCCAGCTTCTATGTGTTTATAGAAAGGTTTGTGTTTCGGCTCTGGCAGCCCGGTGTTGAACCAGGAGTCCGGTTGAGCCTGAGCTCTGAGTGCAGCTCTAATGTTAGCCGTTTCTCCCTGAAGCCTCCAGGTCTTTCCACCTTTCGGAAGTGAGTTCTGTCTAAATCTCCGTCAGCGGTGCGTCGCTCTTCCACACACGGCGTTTTCTATGCGCTGCTCATTGGTCTTTTGATCCGCAGCTCTTATCTCCCACTGTGCAACACACATTGACGGCTCGCGCGCCGCCTCGGCCCCCCGCTGAGCCGGCCCCGCCGCACGCGCGCGCACAAAGGAGGTTATTCCGGGGTCGCCTCAGCGGACACAATGGAGAGGCGCTCCCTCCCTCACAAAGCGGCCGCACGCGTCCAGCCCTGGCAGGAGTCTGTGAACATGGCCGTCTGGGCGTTTCAATGCGTTCCCAGTGTGACTAAAGGCTTTCAGAGCCACAATGAGGCGTGTGCCTGTGTGGTGATTAATGCCGGGACAAAAGAAGTGTGCCGCTCACTTGTTATCAGCTCACTGGAGACTCACAGGCCGGCCTGCAGCTTTTCCACCGTCAAAAGAAAGAAATGAAAAGGTGGAAAAAAAAAAAAGTCTCCCTTTATCCTGACGCCATCTTTAGACGCCTGCAAACCAGCAGCAGCAGCGGCCGATGTGCAGCAGGAAGGGCTCGGCTCTTTGTCTTCTGTGGTTCCTCTGGTTCATGTTTAGTTCTGGACGTCGTCTTTAGTCTCAGAAAACCCAGAGAGTCTTCAGGCAGGAGAACGGGCTTCCTTTCAGTTACGTCGCTCCATTCAGCGTCGCCTGAAAACCACGAGACACCGCGCTTCATTTCCTCCTTCCTCCCATGAATCCTTCCATTAAGGCTGAAAAACGACATAAGCATTTAATTTCAGTCCATATAAAAAATTATTGGTTAGAATTTTGTTTTAAATATCTGAGATACCATCAGTCTGGTGACGTGACCTTTCCTGGTTTATCCACAGTTTTCAAACTACTCCGTTGTCTTTTATTTTTAAGCGCTAATGTGGCTAAACTTTAAACGGCTGCTGCGCAAGTTACTCAAAAGGTTGTTGCTAGGTAACCAAAGAATGAGAGTTGCTAGGCAACCAGAGAGTGAGTGAGTAAGTCTGTAAAGCAACGTTAGAACGGTTGGTTATGGTTAGGACCAGTCAAAATGGAGAAGTTATAGCTCATGCTAGCACTTCTTTTCTCAGTAAAGTAGCTAAAGTTTGTTGCTAAAGTCGATCAGTTGAATTTCTCTCGTAAAATCAAAATTAAGGATCCAAAGCGTTAAGATTCGGTTATTGGTCGTGAGATTAAACCACAGGAAGTTGCTGCTATGAACCATTTCTGTTTCCGTTTCTCCGCCAGGCTGCCTGTCCAACCTCCCGCCAAACACCAAGAAGATCTCCAACTCGTACGAGGAGCGGCGGAAGCAGGCCACCGCCATCGTCCTGCTGGGCGTCATCGGAGCCGAGTTCGGCGCAGAGATCGAACCGCCGAAAGGTGCAGGGCGCGCTCGAGCCGGAGGAGCGGTGCCGGAAGGCTTCGGACCGACGAGCGGCGGCTCGTCCAACTACTCACTGGCCAGACACACCTGTAAGTACAGAAAGGACGACCTCACACCCTGAGAAACCTCTGGGTCAAAGGTCACCTGCTTTTTCCTCTAAAAAGTCCCAGTATTACATTTCATAAGTCCACATACTTCAGCACGGTTCCCACAGCATCACACATCCTTTACTCTACATACACCTGACCCACCTGAAGTGTTTCTTCTCACTTTTATAAAACACGTGTTTATGTTTGTGATGGTTGGACACGAAATGATTTTGTTCAAAACGAACACAAGAATGATGCAAAACAAACACAACAGAAAAACGCTACTAAGCCAAGTTTATTGGGGTAGCACTGCTTTAGCATTAGCTTCTGTTAAAACAATGTTCTGGTGTAGCGCTTTAGCATTAGCTTCTGTTAAAACAATGTTCTGGTGTAGCGCTTTAGCATTAGCTTCTGTTAAATACCATAGAATATGATGAATAACGAAACTTTTTTTTCTGGACTTCCCGTCTTTACTGAGGATCTGGTCTCAAATGATTTTGTGGTCGACTCCCCCTAGTGGTCTGGAGGACTTCAGTTTTGCGTGGCTTTTTTCCTTTTGCTTCTTTTTTCTGTGGTTGAGCCATTTTTCTGTTGCATTTGGTTTTTAATGTTTTTGGGTTTTGGAGTCTGCATCATTCATGTTTTGCACCTGTCAGCCTCCGTACTCTTCTTAGTACCTGGTCACCACGTGGATGGCGTCTAGCGGTTGTCATGGAGACTTGGTGACGTGATGTTACCTCCCTTCCTGTCCTCACTGTGTGATAATTTTGTGTCTTTGTCATTTCCTGAAGATAAATACATATTTGGCTCTTAAACAGAATATTTTCTAGTCTTTCCCATTCTGGACTGTAGCTAAAATAAAGCAGGAAACAGGAATTCATTGATTACTAATTTAAAGTTGCCAAAGTCTCCTATAATTTGGCATATAGTCATAAAACATTTTTGATGATTTATAAATATTATAGACATGTGCATCGTCATTATCATTTGTTAATGATTTATTTAGACTTTTTCATGTTTTCACAATGCTAAAACAGCTGCAGCTGTTCAGGTTTTGCTCCAGAATCATCGTCTTTTCCAAACTCATAACTCCACAGCTCACAAACTACAAACTTCAGTGCTGGATTAGCGGTAAGCAGAGAGAAGGGATTGATTTTCACCCGCCAGGCCTGACACCTTAAGGAGCTCTGCTCTGATTCCTCACACACCGCCGCGCTGCGCCTCGGCGGGCATCAAACCTGCACTAAGTAAGGCTGCTCTTCCGTCCCGCTGCTCCTGAGCTCTGATAGGCTGCCTCGGGGGGCATCCGCCCGGCGACAGGACCTGCGCTCCCACTGATAGGCTGTGGAGCGTGAAGCCAGCATCTAGCTCACCTGTGTGGAGTCAGTGAACACACACTTGATCAGATGGAGAAACTGCAGGCAGAGAATCACATGGTTTAAATAACGACGCATTTCCTGATTCATGACGCTCCTTGTCTTTCTCCCAAAGTGACGACATCAGGCTCAGGTTCTTCCTGTACTTGCTTCCTGGTGTCCAACGTTCACTTTTCTCACTTTGTTGAGGATTTTAAACTAAACAGTGTCTTTTTTTATGTGATGATTTAATGGCACTCTAATCAGAAGTGAACAAACGTTGGAATTGTGTTTTTTTTAGAGGCGGACTCTTGGTACAAAACACTAAGAACTGGAACCGGAAGATATTTTAAATATACAGAATAAAATACAACAACCAGAAACTATAAATAAAATGGAAATAAAAACCACACACAAAAAATGTGAACCTCTGTAAGCTAAATTTGATTAGTTGCTTCTTGCAACAGGCTTAGCGATGTTTTCCCTCCTAGGTGAGCGCGTAGTGACTGCTGTGTGCGGGCAGCTTTTGCTTTAAATTTTGACTGCGATACCGTTTTATTGGATTTGAAATCAATGTGTGCCCCAACCATCAACATTAGTAGATTAAATCGAAGATTGATTTTCACGGTCAGATTTTGTTGCAGCTAGCCGGTAGCGACAACCAACACTAGCTGAAGGCTAAAGCTGCAGCTTAATGCGTTCTGTCACTTTTCTCTGGGTGTTTCAGGTATGTACCCAGAACAACAGCTCAGATGTTATAGTTAACTCACAAAAGTGAAGACATTCCAGTTCCAGAGTCCTTACTGGGAACAGCAGGGACTGTGGACAGGCCAGTAGCAGGACGGGTTTTTCGTATCCGTCTGCAGAGTCCCTTCTTGTTTTGTGTGTTTTCTGGTTTCTGGATGCAGCAGCCGGCTCTGCTGATGACGCTGGTTTTCCAAGGTCTCCTGAGTCCGTGTGGATGTATTGATCTGAGAGAGATGAGGGTTTCTAGAGCAGCGGCGCCGGAGGGCACAAAGGTCACTCAACACTGAGATTTACAGACACCCTCCATCTTCCAGCAGAATCCTTATAGATACTGGAGAATTTGAAATATCTCGAGCCTTGAACTTAGGAATACAGAATGATAAGAGGTGACCTATGATGCTTCATCGAACAGGTTAGTACAGGTCTGTGGTCTATACAAAACATCTTCACTATATTTATTGCATAAAATCATTCTTAGACAACAAGTTTTCAGTCTGCTCAGTTCAGAATGAGACGTTTTAGGGCATCTTGTCACTTTAAGTCCAAATAAGCTGCTGTTGGCCACCCCCTCCCACTCCCCCAACTCAATTATGTTAAAATTACAAACTTATACAGCCGTATATCTGTGAAAAGCAGAAGTAGAGCCTCCTGCGCAACCAACAAGAAGAGGTTTCTGGACGGGAAGTCAACAACAACAACAAAAAAAAATACTTTAACTCCAGCAGCCATTGTACAGTGCAAACAGACCAAAGGTGCTGGAGCTCAGCTTGGGTTGCTAGGTAACAGGCACTTGCTGCTGATTTGTGAAGTTACTTTCTGGAGGATTTTAACTGCTCATTTTCAAGACGCCAAAAAACGTGAGCCAAACCCGGCTCTTTCAGAAACAGTTGAGACCCAAATGGAAGTACAACAATGTGGAATAGTTGAGTATTTAATAATACATCCCCTTCAAATATCTCAAGCTACCAAAGCACAACCTATCACTGCTCTTCCAGGCTGTTATTGATGCTCCTCCAGATTATATTGTTGATTATAACACTCTGCTTTGTGCTTTAGTCTTGGACTCAGAAGAATTGTCACAGCTTTCTGTCTTTGAGGCCTTCCAACAAAATACTTCAAAATCAGCGTACCATAAAGAAAACACAGGATGCCTGTGAAGCCCAGACACCCTAAAGGATGATTAAAAACATGTTTTGTCCTCTCTCTCTCTTTCCATACCTTCCTCTCCGTCTGTTTGCCTGTTTCTCTCCCTCCTCTCTCCGGTTATGAAATTGAAAGATGGATCGCTGTTGTTGGTGTTGTTGGCGAACGGCGCGGGGTGTGATGAATGAGAGCTGTCTGCCCAGTGAAAGGCAGGGTACAGTAGTCCATACAGCAGGGCAGAGATTGATGCTTTCACAGAGTGAGAGGGGGAAATGCTGGGGAGATGGAGCGGAGGAGAGGAAGGATGGACGGATGACAGCAGGAGGAGCGCTGGGCAGTGAGAGGGACAAACTGCACTTCAGAGTTTAGTCTCTGCTCACAGGTAAATGTCAGAAAACCCGGAGCTCCTCCTGAGACCGTGGCATTTTCAAACATTCATGAGAGCTGATTGGAAATTGAGTTTCACTTGGTGGTATTGGAAAGGCAACGACTGAAAGCAGGACGACAAATAAAACGCTTTTAATTTGAACTTCATCCTCACTTCGTTGGGATGAATCTTGAGTTGGAGAGCGTTTTCTAGGGCCTGGACGTTAACACGTTCATTTCATTAATCACTCAGATTTTAAATAATTAATCACTTTATTAAAAAAATCCCAGGCTGGAACCTTTGGATTGTGTTTCTAGTACAGCCATATTTCTGACGCACAAGCGACATCCTCCACCAACAGAGATGTTAATTTCTCCGTCTAAAATGATCTGATTGGACGATGGAAAACACCGTTGTGTTCAAGTTGTGCTAAAAGGAGTTAGCCTATCAGCAAAACCATTTAAGAAAAAGATAGCAACCCAATGCTAAACATGTAGCAGCTAACGCTAATGCCAAAGGAGTTTCTGAAACACTGGAATGGATAGAATAAGACTTAGCAACAATCTGATGGTTGATTTACAGATACCCAGAGTCAAGCTAACAGTAACGAAGGATCAGGCTAACAGCTAGTAAAAAATAGCTAACAGAAACCCAGAGTCAAGCTAACAGTAACAAAGGATCAGGCTAACAGCTAGTAAAAAATAGCTAACATAAACCCAGAGTCAAGCTAACAGTAACGAAGGGTCAGGTTAACAGCTAGTAAAAAATAGCTAACAGAAACCCAGAGTCAAGCTAACGGTATCAAATAGTGAAGCTAGGAGCTACACAGTGAAGCTAATAGCTACTCAAAGATAATTTAAAAATAAAGTACAGCTACTCTGAGTCAAGCTAATAAAGTTCAAATTAAATTGAGGAGATCATTTTGGCATTTAAAACATTTAAAATGTTGTTTGTAACAATCCTCTATTCTCACAAAACAGTCACCATGTTCTTCCTGAACTAATTTTTTTATCTAAATTTAATTTTGCTCGTTTACAAATTGTTATTTTATGTGATTCGTCATTAAAATGTGATGCTGTTAGTCTGGCGGTTTTGTGTTTTCCCGTCTCTCTGCAGCCGGTCTCATCCAGCTTTCATCCGCTAACCGAGTCCCTCATTGATTTACCTTCAGCTCTCATTTAGGCTCAAACGCAGGCAGATAAAGAGGGAGAGGGCAGCTGGGGAAGGAAAGCACAAAGCCTGTTAGCGCTCGTTTCAGGCTGCTAAATTTTAGACGTCACTAATCTGTCACTATTTCACACTCACTTCTCCCTTCGCTCCAGTCTCTAATCGCTCCGTCTGGTAATGAGGCGTGTTTACTGCCAGCCAACAACTCGTTAAGGCCAGGCAGCTTCTGTCTCTCGCAGATTTATGCATCAGTCCGCTGCTGATTGTTGCAGATCGGAGGGAATTTCAATTCATTTTGATCATTAACAGTAGTAAAAATTAAAATCCAGTTACTCTGCACCAGCAGGACGACTGGGAACAGATTTCCAGCAGTTGGAAGGTGAAAAACGCCTCAATTTGCATCCGGTGTTTGTTTCTGCCTCCAGTTTTTAAAGTATCCTGCAGACTTCACAGCTCAGGCCATTAAAACGTCATTAATGCCCAACTTTACATGTATTTGTAATGAAAATATCTAATAATTTACACTGAAATCTCTGCTAAGGTTGGGCAATATGGCTTGAAAATAAAATCTAAAAGAATTTTCATCACCGATTTAATTTTTTTAAAATTTTGGTCAAATTTTGTGTGTGAAAAGAAAAAGTATTTTCAAAAAGTGACATTTATTTCACTAATTACAGAAAATTAGTCACAATATTAGCAGAATAACATGTAATTTTACTTGGAAGAAAGTTATGTAATTATTTCTTTAAAATACACACGTTTGCACAATCGTTTAAATAATAATTTGATGCTGATTTGTTGAAAAATTAAATGTTTCCTTATTCATAAATCCCACACCAAAGTATACGTCACAAGATGTTTAAGATCTCAGTTTGTATTTTTTGTTTCTGAGTTATGAAATCTCTATTCTGCTGTTGTTATAAATCTATTCTAGTAACATTATGACTATTAATTCATTAAAAGGCCTGGAGGCAAATAAGCAGTAAAATAATTAATCATGATTAATTAAAATTAACTGTAATTTCCACTGTGAGGATTTTTGTTTTGTTTTTTATTCATAATCCATTTTATTTATTGTCTTTGGTTGTTTCTTATTATAGATATTTAAAATACTTTTAGTTTTTTTTTTTTTCAAAATTAAAGTTTGTTGCTTTATTACCAACATGTTACTCAAAAATGATCTTAAAACAACAATATTATCGTTTATAACAATAATTACTGGGACAATTTATCGTGCAGCAAAATTTACCGAGTCAGGCTTCGTAAGAAAAAAAAAAAAAGTCTTCAAAGTTCAAATTAATAGAACATGAAACAAGATGGCCGCCCTGGCTGCCGTTACTCTGACCTATGGAGTTCACTGATGAACACAAATCCAGATTCTCCAAAGATTAAACCTTTGATAAGCAGTTAAAATCGGAGGCGCTCTGGAGGAGGAAGGTTTTTAAAACCTTTAGTTTCTGGTTCCGTCTGTCGGTGGAGCTGCAGTAACGGCCTGTAGCTGAACGTTTCAGCCGCCTGTGTGCAGAAATGAGCCAATAAGAAGGGACTGGGTTGCCATTTCAGGAGGACTGGGGGATGAAATGCCAGGAGATGCGGCTGATGTTATTAGCTGTGCGTCTCTGGAGAAGCGAGGACCTTTAGAGTCACTGCAGGATCAGAACTAAAGTAAATCATCGCTCCTTCATTCCATGTTTCTTCATAACGCCACTGTCTGTATTTGCATTCAAAGTGAAGACGCCGCATCGATCAGCGAAGCGTTTCCTCTGTGAGCTTCCCCTGATTGTAAAGAGGATCCTGCAGGTGAAGTTGGAGCTCGCGGGCTGTGGGTGTTGGTCTTTGGGGAGGTGAGCGTGTTATTGAGGGGCGGGGGTGTTTTCTGGACTCTTTAATGGTCAGCCCGTCCCCACGGAGTCTGGCTCAAATGTCAGGTCAGCTATGAAGTGACCTCCCGTCTCCGTCCTCGCAGCACAGCGCGGCGCAGCGAGCATCTCCTCCAAACGGCTTCATTCCTTACAGGAAGACGATTTTATTTGTGGACCATCACTCAGTTTAAGAGGAACGTCGTTACGGATCAGGCATCGTTCTGATGGTCGGCGTCTAAAACGGGTCAAACCATCTTAACGCAGGACTGGACAATAAATCAATAAATAGCCATGTAACGAGATAGATGTGATTAATATCAAAAGATAAAACATCTGACAGAATAGTCAAGATTCACTGGATTTGATCCAGAACCGCACTGGTTACCTAGCAACAACCTAACGAGCAACTTACTAACGCTCTCGCTCTTTGGTTACCTAGCAACAACCTAACGAGCAACTTACTAACTCCCTCATTCAATGTACGAATGAACGTCCTGCCGCCATGTTTGATTCCTAACAGGAAGTTGTGGTTGTTTTGAAGCAATCTGATAGGCTGGCAGGTTTTAGCCCTGCGCTACACCGCCCCCTACGGGTTTGGCATGTTTAAAACAACGCTAAGCAGCAGACTTGTGTGGATAAAAACTTTTCTGGAGGCGATCCTGTGGTTACGATAGTTTTCACAGTGACGTGGCGGACATATTGGTTCTTACATGTGGACAAGGCCTCAGCCTGCTGCTCTTCATAACTTTAACTCAGTGCACGAGCGGCTGAAGCCGTTCAGGTTCTCCTGGACTTTTGGGAAAGTTGAGCTGTGCATCAGCTTGCTGTGGTTGTGTTTTCAGGTAAGGCGCTGACCTTCCTGCTGCTGCAGCCCCCCAGCCCCAAACTCCCCGCCCACAGCACCATCCGCCGCACCGCCATCGATCTGATCGGCCGCGGCTTCACCGTCTGGGAGCCGTACATGGACGTGTCGGCGGTGCTCATGGGACTGCTGGAGCTGTGTGCCGACGCAGAGAAGCAGCTGGCTAAGTGAGTGTCACACACACACACACCTGAACGCAGCTTAGTTAAATCAATGCTAAGGTGACCTGCTTCCTACCAGAACTGAGAACCAATCAAACGTCTGATCTGATCTGGAGGCTGAACTTCAAACGAATCAGCTGGTTCTGATTTTAAGCTTCTTGCTGCTGGAAAATAAGACTTCAAGGCAACATTTTGCTCCAGTTTATGAAAAATTAAAACATATTTCTGTAGATTTTCATCAGTATTACATAATTCATGACTTCATTTCATCTTTATTTCTCTCCAGGTGTCCAGTATTTACACCTTAAACCACTTTTCACTTCCACCATCCATTATGCCACTAATAAGAGATCATTTTCATTTACCACTTTGAAAACTTTTAGCTAGCTTAGCTTCCCCTAAAATATTTTTTTAGATAAAGACTGAAGCGCTTATTTACGTGAATGTTTTGTAAAATTTCAGTTGAATATAGTTTATTGTCTTGTTGACGTTTTGGTCAACTAGACATTAAACTACATGGTTGAATTTAGCGCTATAGCATTAGCTTTTGCTGAATACCATGTTGGTGTAGCGTGTTAGCTTTATCGGATTTGTTCCACTGAATTGTAGCCGATATTTTTCACAGCATTCTCTGCAGGCTCAGTGTTCATGTTGCATTTTGTCCGACTTTCACGTCACTGATTGGTCATAATTCTGCGCCAGAAGAAGCCAGATGTGGTAAATTACAATGTAAACAACGGCTAACGCTAGCTGAAAACAGATGCACACCACACTTTTCAGATATTTGTTTGTCCTGCAGGTTTGCGGTGCGTTCCTGCTCCTTCACGCCTGAATCTGGTAGACAACATTTCAAACATCTAAAACAGCCAAAACGTGACAGGATGAACAAAGTCGCTCTGAGTTCTGGCGGGTCTTTGCTGATCCGCTCGGCTTCCAGACCCTCAGGGTTGTTTAATTGATCACGTGCTGATCCGATTGGCTGATTCTGATCCCATTAAAGCCGTCGGCCGTTCCAGAGCCGACTCTCTGAGTTATGGAGGCGCTGCTGTAATCTGATTGGAGGACATTATGATGATGTAACGATGTCTGTCCCGTTCTGACTGCTGCCGCCTTCAGACAGTTGTGGGTTGAAATCCCAGCAGGCGGAATGCCTCGGTTCATCGCAGACTCTTTTTTTTTTTATTGTCGTTCTTTTGACTCATGACCTTTTAAAATAATGTATTTATTTACAGAAGCTCCTTTCAGACGCCATTAATCTTCCAGCCACTGAAGCCATTACTGCGGGTCCTAATGCTGCCGTCTGCAGCGTTTTGCTGCAACAACATTACCAGATGTAACCTAATAAACTTTATTTATTCTTCATGACACAATAACCGACTGTCAGGCGCAGCAGTAGCAGTCAGTTCCCCATCACCTGCACAAGCTGGCAGATCTTATTGTTGCCTTTAAAACGACTAAATGTTTCATTATTGCAGTTTTTTCTGCTGATTTGGTTATTATGATGGAACAGGAAGAAGAAAAAAACGTTTTTAAATTATGGTTTCATTTGTGAGAGGAAGAAGCTTCCAAAACAACATCAACCTGATAATTTCTTCTGTTGTCTGTGAAATATTTTTAATGTACCATTAATCTACAGGATTAGGAAAAAAGTCAGTCAGGCTTTTTTTCTGAGATGTGTGTGTGTGTGTGTGTGTGTGTGTGTGTGTGTGTTAATCCCTTTTCAACAGGAAATGATTTTTAAAGCTCCCAGAAAATAAAAATCTCACCTGAAGGTGTAAAATCCTTCAGAGAGATTTAAGGACGTCCACTCAGGTTTTAGAGATGAAAAAATGTTTTTGTTTGTGACCCTAAAAATGAAAGTGGAAAAATCCTCCAGTCGTTTCCACAGGCTGACAGGATTTCTAAAGATCCTGATTCAAAGTGACAAATCTTCAGGCGGCGTAGAGACGATTTGTTTTTCCCAGCAGCACTTTCTGACGTCTTCCCACCCCGGCGTTGTGTTCAGACTAGCGAACCGCGCGCTAACAGACCTGCTCAGACTAACGATGGTTTTCTGAATCATTCAAATCGTCTCTTCTGATGTTTTCTGTTATAATCCAGTTTGTTGAGTCAAACTGCAGCTCAGCAGTCGGTTCAGAAACCGTCCAGTAAATCAATCTGTGAGCCTGCTGGCAAACCAGCCGGTTAGCCCATCTGCACCCGACTGGGGGAACCAATCAGGAAGTCAGTCAGTCAGTGCCTAAACACACACACACACACACACACACCCCCACACACACACACACTGCCAGCTCCTTGCAGCGGTGGCTCCCTGTCATGTGACTGGGTTGCTCTCTCCTCCCTCCCAGTCAGAAATCAATATCTGAGCGACTCTGTATCGACTGGGTAATGTCAGCGCGCTATTGGCTGTGAAAGCAGCCATGTTGCCGGGTTCACACATGCTGGAGTCTCTGCAGAAAGCCGAGAGCTCAGCACAGACGGAGCGTTTCAGTCAGAGTCACGGTCCGATCCAGAGCTGCAGCGGTCCAGAACGACACCGGAGTACGGAGGCTCAAACGTGACACATTCTTAAAATGTCAAACTTTATGACGTAGTCATTCATATGACAATAAATCAATAAATATACTTATCGCGATAGATAATACAGCTGATAGGATATTCCTCCAATCCAGAACCGCACAGCATTCTGGGAGATGTAGGCAGAGAAAAGGCTTTGGCCGCTCAACCTCTCGCAGCTAGCTAAGCTACGTTGATGGCATCAACTGACTCACTCTCTGTGGTTGCCTAGCAACAGCCCGTTGAGTAACTGGCGCAGCAGCAGTTTAAAGTTTCGCCTCATAGCTGCTTAAAAATAAAGAAAAACGGCGTCGAGTGAAAACTGGATGAAGCAAGAAATGTCACGCCGTCAGTTTGGCAGAATTTCTGATATTTAAAACAAAAAACTAATCAATAACTGTTGACATTCACTGATGTGAAACTCTTATATTGTCCAGCCCTGCTACACGTAGCATTATACCTGTAGCAGCCAAATCTGATCTTTTTGTCCCAAACAGTCTGATTTTTACCACTTCCATATGTGGAACTGAATCTGATGTCTGAACGGTCATGATCCATTTTATCCAACTGGAACTGGAGTTTAGTTTCATATGAATGAACAGTGAACATTAATAAATACATTTTTATTCTCTTTGAGCTGTTTTTGTTAAATTAACTGAAATAACATCAATTTTACTTATGCTGGACCTTTTTGAGTAAAGAAAGAGAAATAAATCAGAATATTTGAATATTTTACAGGTAATCATCTCTGTCTTCAGGACGTCCCGCTTAACGTTTTGAGATGCAAATATGAATTTTGAGCCTGTCAGGAAGTCGTTTTCTGTATTTTTTATGATATTAATATGTGTTCTAACACTGATCGATCAGAATCTGCTCTCTCTGGTGATAATCTGGATTATCTCCGCCCACGTTCTGCTGCCGCGGCTCCGTTCGCTCAGCCTCACATCAACACTGCGACTGTTTCCAATTACCTCCAAATGAAGCGCTCAGTTCTGCTGATAAACTGCCGACATATTAGCGGCGTTAATTAGCGGCTGTGGCGAGGTGTCACTTCCTGTCTGAGGGGTGTGTGTTCGGCTGTGTGTGCGCGCCTGCTGCCTGTTGCATTGTGGGAGTCCATTATGCTGCCGCCTGCTGAATGGCTCCCATTGACTCGGCCCTGACATCATAAGCTGCTGCTAATCTCTTCACTCCATATATTAATGAAGCTCAGCCTTTCTTCTTCTTCTTCTTCCTCTTCTTCTCCTCCTCCTGAAGCGGCTCAGCGTCTCAATCCGTCTCTAAATCAACCGATGTTTAACAGCTTGGCTATGAATATTTATAAATAGTTTTATAAATAAAACCAGTAATTTAAATCAAAATCTTGGATCTAATTAAAGGACCAGAATGTATTGATAAAACCCGTTAAAACTGTTAAGATATTAACAATTAGCTGCATCTGCGTTCAATGAGTTCTACTGAAAATTAAATAACATTGAACGATTTTTCAAGTTATTCAGTCATTTCAAGATTATTTTGTGATTGTTTTTTTTTTTTTTTTTTTTTCAATTTAAATCTTTAATTTTTTGGTGCCAATTTAGAAATATTGGCAATAAATTTAGCAATATTTACACTTCTGTACGACTGTAAATGTGATTGTTTTGTCACTTCCATGTCGATCATAGAGGCAGCAGAAATAAGTAAGCTAGTCAGCTGGTTGTTGCTAGGTAACCGAAGAGCGAGAGAGTTAGTAAGTCGCTCAGCTGGTTGTTGCTAGGTAACCGAAGAGCAAGAGAGTTAGTAAGTCGCTCAGCTGGTTGTTGCTAGGTAACCGAAGAGCGAGAGAGTTAGTAAGTCGCTCAGCTGGTTGTTGCTAGGTAACCAAAGAGCAAGAGAGTTAGTAAGTCGCTCAGCTGGTTGTTGCTAGGTAACCGAAGAGCGAGAGAGTTAGTAAGTTGCTCAGCTGGTTGTTGCTAGGTAACCAAAGAGCGAGAGAGTTAGTAAGTCGCTCAGCTGGTTGTTGCTAGGTAACCAAAGAGCGAGAGAGTTAGTAAGTCGCTCAGCTGGTTGTTGCTAGGTAACCAAAGAGCGAGAGAGTTAGTAAGTCGCTCAGCTGGTTGTTGCTAGGTAACCACAGAGCGAGAGAGTTAGTAAGTTGCTCAGGCCTCGCTGTACGTTCCTCTGGACTCTACAGGACCGATTAGGAAACTATAGCGGACCAGATTCGGCCCCCAGGCCAGAGTTTTGGGTTCTGGATGTTCTGATCCAGTGTTTGTCTCCTCAGCGTCACCATGGGTCTGCCCCTCAACCCCCCCGCCGACTCGGCGCGCTCCGCCCGCCACGCCCTGTCCCTCATCGCCACCGCCCGCCCGCCGGCCTTCATTACCACCATCGCCCGCGAGGTGAGGCCAGAACCTCCAGGAGCAGCAGGTCCGTTTCGTTGCCGATGTTCTGAGTGAGTCTGGTCGGTTCCCTCCAGGTTCACCGGCACAACGCGGCCCAGGCCAACTCCCAGTCCCAGCAGAACGTCCACACCACCACGCTGGCCCGGGCCAAGACCGAGATCCTCCGGGTCATCGACATCCTGATCGAGAAGATGCCCGGAGACGTGGTGGACCTGCTGGTCGAGGTGAGCAGAACCAGAGCTCTGGGCGCTCTGGGTCTGATGGTTCTGCTGGTTCTGACGATGGCTCCTCTGGCTGCAGGTGATGGACATCATCATGTACTGCATCGAAGGCTCTCTGGTGAAGAAGAAAGGGCTGCAGGAGTGTTTCCCCGCCATCTGCAAGTGAGTGTGTATTGATGTGATCAGTCGCCGTGAACTGATGGAGTGTCTGACCGCTGGCAGAGGTCAGAGGTCACTTCACACTTGGGTTTGTTGCAGGAAGCTGGTCAATATGCTTGATTGTGTGTGAGCATGTGTTGGTTCTGATCTGTGGTGTACTGGGGGTCAGAGGTCATCTGATTCGTGAATCGCTGCATCAGGCTGTTGTCGTTAAAAAGTCTTAAAAATGTAAATCTAAAGCAAACTCATGAATTATAAGAAACTCAAGCAATAAAGTTTATGCATCTGAGATTAAGACCTTAAATTGTCATAAATTCATCAAAAACATTTAAGTTTGCCATCTTAGATTTTGGTTTTAATCTCGTAGATTTTTTGGCACATTTCGGTCAGGCAAACGTTTGAAACTCCTGCAAACTTAATCATTGTACTCTGTGACTTGAGGCTGTTGCGGCTACTGCTAACTAGCTGCTAATATACTATTGCTAGCTAGCTGACTAGCTTTTTTGTGTTGTATCATGGGCAAAGTATAAATGTATCTCTTTTTGGTTAGACGACGTTTGTATTTGCCGTTGGGTCACGACTGTTGACACTACCATATAAAATATGGAGGGTTTTTTTAATTTTCTGTGCATTTGTGCAGGTCTTAAAAGTCGTTAGAAGTCTTAAAAAGTCTTAAACGTTGTTGTCGCTGCCGCCGCCTGCCCAGGTTCTACATGGTGGGTTACTGCGACCGCAGCCATCGCATCGCCGTCGGAGCGCGCCAAGGATCGGTGGCGCTCTACGACGTTCGCACGGGGAAATGTCAGGTAGGAGCTGGACCAGCATCCAAACATCCATCCAACCATCCATCCATCCAGTTCCCAGACAGGAAGTGGTCAGATAGATAAAGGGGGCGGGGTTTATGCAGCAAAGTTTCTGGGTCGGGAATCAAACCTGCTCCTTCTTCCTCTCCACCACACTGCGTCTCTCTACCCCTCCATCCATCCATCCATCCTTCCTTCTTCCTGTTTTCATGTTTCTGTTTCCAATAAAACTCTCCGTTCTTTAAAATGAAAGATTCGCTCAGCGGCTCTGATGAAGGAAAGAGACGAGGAGAACAGTTTAACTTCCCAGGATTTTTTTCTCAGTAATTGATTAATGACAGAGCAGTGACTCTGTTAATCATGTCCCTGTTTGATTGTGTGAGATGCAGTTTGTGAGCTGTTCCTTGTTTGTGTGTTTTGCCTGTCAGTGTGTGTGCGTGTGTATTTGTTGGTAATTTGCTGCGTATTGATTTTCAGTAACCTGAGCAGTCTAGTCTGGTGGAGGGGGTCATTTATATCTGAAAACAGCACGGCCCGATTCAGCCCACATCTCCTTTGATTCTGTGTGTGTGTGTGTGTGTGTGTGTGTGTAAAGGCTGGGAAACACTTCTGTGTGGTATTTCCACTAATTAACATTTAATAGACAATGGACCTGCGGGAACTGTGTGTTACAAGTGTTTTATTTCAAGTGAAGCAGAAAGCTTTCGTCTTGATTAATAGAGTTCAAAATCTTTAAGGTTTTATTAATTCTGAATCTTATTGATTTTGCTGCTTCTTGGCGCTTTGAATAATGTCTTCAGTAGAAACGGCAGGATGATTCTCCGGCTGCTTTTGGACAAGTGATGGAAAAAGAAAACAGAAAAAAGGTTCAAATTCATCACTGTGGTGATAAACAGTTAAAAAAGTGACGTTAGCTAACTTTATCAACAGTGCTAACTAGAACGTTAGCAGCGCTAGTCTTAAAATGCTAGTAAACTTAAGCATTAGTTCCCCAAACGCTAAACCGCTGTACCAACATTTTATTTACCAGAATCTAATGCTAAAGTGCTACATCAGCACAGCATTTAGCGTAAGCTAACACGTTATACCAACATCATATTTAGCAAAAGTTAGTACTAAAGTGCTACATCAGCACAGTGTTTAGCAGAAGCTAACGGTTAGACCCTGTGCCAACACGGTATGTAGCAGAAGCTAATGCTATAGTGCTACATCAACATAATGTTTGATGGAAGCTAACATTGAAGTGCTATACCAAAATGTGATTTAGTGGAAGCTAATGCCATCAACAGGGTTTTTAACTGAAGCTAACGCTAAAGCACAATACCAACTCATTACTCAAAAGAAACTAACAATAAAACTTTATACCAACATTATATTTAACAAAAACTACTACGAAAATGCTAAATCAACAATGTATTTAGCAGATGCTAGTGCGTAAATACTATACTAACACAGTAATTATCCAAAACTATCGCTAAAGTGCTAAATCAACATGGTATTTTGTGGAAACTAACACTTAAGCGCTACACCAACTCAATATTCAGTGGAAGCTATTCCTAGGCATTTAAGCTAACGTTAAAGCAGTATACCAACATGGTATTTAGCCAAAGCTAATGTTAATGCACCTTACCAACACAGCATGCAATTTAAACAAGATTTCATAAAAAGCTGCTCCTGAAGCTTTGCAGTTGTAAGTTCCTAAAACTTATCATGTTTTAAAATGATTGGTTCTAGTAGTGACTTTTAAAAACTCTGTGGCATAAAGCTGCTCATCTTAAACACAAATTCCCTCCAATAGAAGCGCGACACGTTGAAACCTTCCACATTTGCAGTTTTTCTCAGTGTGTTAAAGCTGGAGCTGCTCAGCCAGAAAGACGCTGACTGCTAATAAAGACTCCACAGAACTCCAGTTCAGAAAATCAAAACCTTTAAAGAGCTTCAGTGTTTATTCTTAACCTAGTCGGATACATCAGAGGGATCAGAACCGGTCCGGTCCGATTGGGTTTCCTAACAGTCGTGATGAAGAGAAGAAGAAGAGTTTGTGCTGCTAATCCCGCTCAGCCGGAGCGTCTCCAACCGTAGCGCAGCGGCTCGCTGCATGGCCATCTGCCGCGGCTTTGATCAGCCTCCGTGAACAGCTCTTTGTCAGCTGCGTTACTCGCTGTGTGTTTCTGTCCAGCTGCCCACTCTGCCTTTTTAACAGACTCTACCCACTCCGCTAATTGAACACAAAGAGAGCGGCGCCCAGGTCTCTCCCCTCTCCGCTGCATCTGTTTCATTCTGGGACGCTTTGTGCGTCCTGTCATGGGCAGCGCCGTGGAGCCGCGACCTGCAGAATCACCTGATGACACAAACACCAGATTAGCATCACAATGGTGGCGGTTTGGTCTTTTATTCATGGCTCCAGCCTCCAGAAAACTACTTGCTGTAGCCCTGAATCTTTCATCGAACGCTCGCGATTCGTACTAAATCTGCAAAATAAATGCTAACTAGGAAATTTCTGCCAAATTGTTCCTGTCGGTTGGAATCCAGCTGGAAATTAGCATCAACATTTCTAGTTCAAATATCTTACTACACTTAAAATGTCATAAGTAACTTTAAGGCAACATATAGAAGCTTAAGTCAATAGTTCCTTAATATTGATAAAAGTACAAGTTCCACTGGTAGATTAATGCAATTTTAAGGAATTATTGACTTAAAACAAGATAATATGTGCTGCTAAAAAGTTATTTGTAAGTTAGTTTTATCTTAAGTCTACTAAAATGTTTTACAGTGCACTAGCATGACTTAGACTTACTCCGTTCAGAAAGCTAAGTGTGGCTAATACATTCAGAATTAAAAAGCTTACTTTAGCTCCAATGCTAATGCTAGCTAGCAGCGACGGTGCTAAATGTCTGCAGTGTGATGACCAAACAGGAAGTGGTTTTCCTGCTCTGCGCTCTGATTGGCTCGTTGGTGGGGTGGGCAGCCCACTGTGACGCACTGACCCACTCAGACCATCGTAGATATGAAAACATCAAAGTTCATGTTGCTGCTGCAGATCATCAGAACCTCTGAGAGAAAATGTTTATTTCAGCAGAAATAAACATTTTATCTGTTTATAAGCAGTTAAATATGGATCTTAAAATCATAGTTTAATGTTTACAGAAGCTATTAAAGTTAATTAATTACATCTAATGTTTAACTTTATTAGGTTTTTTCAGTCTGTGACCAGAAATCTTTCACTATCAATAACAATACAAGATTTTGAATTAATGAGTTACATTTAATTTCCATCTGGGATCAGTTTAGTCATTTAAATTTTAATTTAACTTGAATTTCATAACGGGAAACCGGTTGTATGTAAATCCTGCAGCTGAAGAATCGTTTTAATTCTTTTAAATTAATGTACAAAATGTTTCTGTTCAGTAATAACCATATTAAACGATAAATAAATTAGTTTTATTGAATACTGTAGAAACTATTCATGCCCTTTAGCATAAATTCAATAATTTTGTTTAGTGTTTCATCAGTTTTCCTCCATTCTGTCTGCTAAGCTGATCCAGCTCCGTCAGGTCGGTGGGGATCAGGTCTGGGCTTTGACTAGGCCACTCCAGATCCTCCATATTGTCGTCTTCAGAGGGTTTCGGAGTAGCTTTAGCTGGACGCTTCGGGTCGTTGTTGTTGCTGACCGACTTTTATCAAAGAAAAGCCGCTGAAACAAAGTATCAGTCAGGGTAAGGATGCAGATGCAAATCGATTCAGAAACAATTCATGATTCAAAAACTATTTTTTTAATCAACTGTTGAGATTCAGTCTAGATAAAATAGTTTTATGCTGCGTCAAAATCCATCAGTTTATATTTAAACAAAAATATGTTTGTGCTTAAATGACCAGCATGACGTTAGTTTAGCTGCGTTTCTTTTATTAAATAAAATATGTCAAACACTTATTCAGAATATTATTTTTAGAAACTAATCAGATTAAATGGATCTTTGAGCGTTTTGAATCGTTTTTCTGGTTTTAAAGGATAAATGTTGCGTTTTACTCAGTCAGTCTGTAGCTGATAGATTCTGGCCTGGTTTCTTCTCGTGGTACCGACCCGCTGCAGCAGCGGCAGGTTCTGTGTCCGTCAGTCGATCCCGACCCGGTTCAGGAATGTGTTCTGGTCCCGTTTCCCTCCAGGGTCCAGCGGAACTCCGTCCCTCCGCTGGAATCTAATCAGGTTTCCCCAAATGAAACCAGGCTGGATGAAAATATGAGGTTTCTGATTTTCTGGTTATTATTTGAGGCGGTGGTTGCCCGCGGCGACGCGCCGTCTTCATCTCATCTGGAGGCGAGCGTTGGTAATCCCAGTCGCAGGAGCTGTTATTGCGTTACGCGTCCCGCATCTGGTGGGAGCGGTTATTGCGTTACGCGCGGCGCGGCGGCGGCCGGATCCGGTCCCCAGAGTTCTGGAGGCATCTGTTGGCCCAGAAGCAACAATCTGCTGGGGCCCGGTTCTCCAGAGACGGTCCAGGAAACCCAAACCCGGGCTACACCTGCGGCACAGCCGTACACAGGTTGATTCCACGTAGCCGTTTTAAGGTTAGCAGAATGTTAGCTGCGTTATTAGCATGTCGTGACGCTCTAAAGCTAGCATGATGACGGCTCACATGAGGAAATGAAATTGTTTCTTAACCGTTTGGTCTGTTAGCTCACTGGTTGTTCTCCAGATCTGACGGTAAAATTCACTTGTGAAAATGAACTTAGGAGAATAAAAATGTTTTGAAGGTTAGCTAAAGCACCAAATGAAAGATTAGCTCTGCTATTAGCATGTTAGCAAGTTAGAAGAACGGAGTGAGAATCACTGAGCCAAACCGTTTATTTCTGTTTCATCAGATTAAAGTTTCTGAAGTGTCCAGACGACCCGGATGTTTCAGATCAAAACAGAAAAATAATAGGAAAAGTTTTGAACTTTAAAAAGCTTAGTCATTATTTCTCAGTGTTTTCGTCTCAGTTGAGAAGCTCATGATAATTAAATCTGTTTTGATCCAGTAGTTATAATGAATAAGTCCATCATTAATACAGGAGGGTCCAACACACAGCTTTCTACAGTCTTCCTTCCCAGGCTTTTATTCTGAAAGGTCTCCTGCTTCCTCTGCAGAACATCCACGGCCACAAAGGTCCGATAACGGCCGTGTCGTTCGCGCCCGACGGCCGCTACCTGGCCACCTACTCCAACGCCGACAGCCACATCTGCTTCTGGCAGGTAAAGCTTCATCCTCGCATTCAGAGTTTGGTCAGATTTGTCAGACCTTCGCTCCAGACAGAAATACTGGAGTTTTATTTGTTTTCAAAGCTTCAGTAACAGACATTTAGCAGATGGTTTCCTGGCCGAGCAGCAACACGTGTGAATAATGAGCAGAAACGCCTCCCTGCTCTTCCCAGAACTGTTGTTTTAAATGAGAGGTCTTTACGACCTCTGACATGGCTGCCTGTGCCACACGCACACACACACACACCTAACACACCCCTACACACACACACACACACCTAACACACCCCTACACACACACACACCCTACACACCCCTACACACACACAGAGTAATGGCATTACTGTAAACATAAACCACTGCGAGCGCGCCGGCAGGACGGCTGCTGTGGTAATTAGCAGGCAGACGCTTTGTCGGTGTGTTTAGGGGTGTGTGTGGGGTTGTGTGTGTGCGTGGTTGTGTGTGTGCGTGGGTGTGTGTGTGTGTGGGTGTGTGTTTAGGGGTGTGTGTGTAGGGGTGTGTGTGTTTAAGGGAGGGGGGGTCGAGTTTCTCCTCCATGTTTTTTTTTTCTCCTTCAGAATCGGAACTGGTCCAGTTTCAGCCTCTTCCTGGATCCACAGATCTTACTGGGTACAAACTGGAGATCTAAACTGGATTCGGCTCCATTCCCAGTTTATGTAGTTGAACCAGAACCAGAACTAACCATGATTGGCTCTGGTTCTGGTTCTGGTTCTTTTAATTCGGCTAATTTAAAGGATTAAAAGGCCTGTAATGTCCAGAAAATAGAGAAAGTGATGTAACTTTTACAGGTAGAAGGTTCTGTGAGGTTCTGTTAGGTTCCTAAAGGTTCTGTGAGGTTCTGACGGTCTGCTGTCGGTTCCCAGATGAACACCAGCCTGCTGGGCAGCATCGGCATGCTGAACTCGGCGCCTCAGCTCCGCTGCATCAAGACCTACCAGGTCCCTCCGGTCCAGCCCGCCTCGCCCGGCTCCCAGAACCACCTGAAGCTGGCCCGCCTCATCTGGACCTCCAACCGCAACGTCATCCTGATGGCCCACGACGGCAAGGAGCATCGCTTCATGGTGTGACCGGGCCGGGCCCACGAACCCGGACCGGATTCTACTGATGGTTCTGATAGAAAAGAAACAAATACGTATGGGATATGGAAGACGATTAGTGGCAAAAAAACCAGGAAAAAAGAATTCAGACTTTTTCCTCAGCATCAGGATTGTTCAGATTGTTTCAGAGACTGAAGATGAAATTATGAGGAAAAAAGTCAGAATTCTTTCATTTCCTCAAAAATACTGAATTTTTTCCTGAAAATTCAGAAATTTTTTTTCTCAATTTTTTTTTATTCAGTTTTTTTTTTCTCAGAATTCTGATTTTTTTTTTCAACACAAAATTTAGATGTTTTTTTCTGAGAATAATTTTTTTCTGAAAATTCTGTTTTTCAAAGTTGACTTTTTAGTCAAAATTCAGATTTTTGAATAAAACAGACATGTAACACTTTTCTCAACGTTTTTCTCAGAATTAGAAATGTTTCAATTATTTCTGCACCGTCAGGAAGTCTGAGAAAAAAGTCTGATTTTTTTCCCCCCATTGGCACTAATCTTCTTCCGTAGGGGAGCAAATCGGTCCAAACCCAAACTCTGGTCCTGGTTTTATCCAACACTTGATCATGTTGAAGGAGGTTCAGTTTTGTTTTTTAAATCATTTCCATCTCATTTATTTCTGTTGTTCATATTTATTTGCTGCTGTTAATTTAAAGTTTTTTATTTAGTTTCTGTTCCGAATCAAAGTTTGTCACCATAAAACCACCGACATCCTGGATCCGTTTCTGTTTCCATCATATCCAAGCTGCGTGGGTGTGCGTGTGTGTGTGTGTGTTTTTCACCGTTAAACACACATTCTCACCTCAGACTGTTTTTCTTCGAGTCGCGGTTCCAGTTGCATCCAGGAAGTGAAACATGAAATGACTTTTACTCTAATCTGAGTTGGTTTAAATTTAATCTCGTGTTCATGTCAGATTATTTCTCTCGTTTTTGTTTTCCTGATGATTATTGAACCTTTTCCTGCTGTAATCATTCGGTGTGAGCAGAGCTGCCGTTTCCGTGGCTGCAGTGAACGTCTCGTCCCGTTTGTTGTGCTTCTCGCCGCCGCAGTTAAAAAGTGTTTTATTTAAAACATAAACTGACAGAGAACCGATGAAAATCAAAATGTTTTTTCCTCTTCATTTTATGTTAAATTTATTTGGATTAAACTTTTTTTACTTTCTGAACTTTTCCGTGTTTTCCCACGTAAAACCGTCCAGAAAAAGTTTCCCCCAAACTCTTTTCTTGACACTTCCAGGTTTGAAGCTTTTATTATTTTCCTTCTCTACTTGAAACACTTTAAAGTCGTGGTTCTCAAGCTGCGGCGCACGGACCACCGGCGGTACGCCGGGTGGTGAAGGTTTGGGCCTGATGACATGAAATCCCAGATCAGAGACCTGCAGGATCGGCTACGTTAGCATGACTAGCATGAAGCAGGTTGCGCAGCGAAAGAGTTGAGTTGATGGAACGAACTCTTGGTTTTATGTGCAAGGCGGCCATGTTGGATTCTCAAATTCAGATTTGGATATTTGAAACAAGGAGTAAATGTCGATAATGATACTTTATTCTTTGATTTGTTCTGAAATGTTTCAGAACCGCTGCTTTAATAGTTCATCAGAACTTTTGTTGGTACCAAAATCTGAGTTCAGAAAAACCAGGAAATATTTCAATCAGTTCAGATTTTTAGTTTTTTTTTTATCGTTTTCTGTCACGTTTTGCACTTTTACCAGAACTGAACGTTTCCTGCTTTCAAATTTCTCCTAATTTTTCTGTTGTTTTTTTTTGTTTTTTTTCCTGTAAAAAGTGAAACTTTGACCCAAAATGTCGTGAAGAGCCAAACTTTCCCCCAGTGATTCCAGTAAATAACTCGATTCTCTTTGACTGGAAAATCTTCCCGATCATTTCAGGTAAAGATTCACTCCAGACAGGAAAAGTTAAATCTGTTCTGCTTCAACCTGTTACATGATTATCTGGTAAAAACTTTGATTTTTTTTTTTTTTTGCACAATTTAAAACATGTTTTTCTTTCTCTGCTTGTTTTTATTGAATGTTTTTATTCGACTTCCTGCTGTAAAATGTCGTCAAGCTTTTAGCTTTATTCAGAGGAAACTATCTACACGTAGATCTATTCAGAGTTGTATCTAGAAAGCGTTTTCTGCGGGGAGCTTCTCCCGCCTTACACACCTGTAACCGGCCGCGTGTCAAAGCTTTTCACAGGTTCTTCTCCTCCTGCTGATCGGAGGGATTTCTGAGGCGACCTGACAGCTCTGAGATCTTAATCTCTCCCTCTCTGCACCACTCTCTTAGCAGTTTGAGGAAATATGTTTGCTGCGCCTCCCGGGGGAAGACGGGTGAGAAAAATACGGGAGGCAGAGAGTAAGTAAGGAGCGCGGCGGATCAGGGCGTCCGAGCGGAAAACCCAGAAGAAAACGACAAAACCAGAAGGCAAAACTTCTGCTTTCCTCAGTCATTACTTACAGGAAATGAGCGACTCTGTTTCATGTGTTTGCAGTAAAAGTCGTGTTGATGTTGTGAAGTGATGCATGTATATGAGCTTCGCTCCACAGCTGCTGGAATCTGATCAATGTGTCGTGTTGAAACATGATGTTTAATAAAGATGTAGATGAAAACTACAGTTTGTCTCCGTTTCTTCCTGAACATTTCAGCTGCAGATCATCAGGTAAAATCTGAACTTGTTTTGGTTTTAGTTGTTGATCGACTTAGTTCATCTGTGAATCACCTCAAACTCTGGAGTTTGTAACTAGACGGTTCAGAACAAGATGTCCGCCCAAAGGTGAAGGAGAGATGAAGTCAAATTTCAGCAAATATTTTTTTTGTGGTGTTTTCTCCTGTCAGGAGAAATGCTGCCTGCTGGAGCAGAAGATTGGAGACCCAGCTAACAGGCACCCTCTGGAGAAATTTAAAAGCAGAATTTGGACTTTCCAGTCGTTGGAGTGAACTCTGGTGCTGTTCGCATGCAAATGTGAGACCGCTCCAAAAGCAGGAAGTGAACTACAACGCAGGTCATTCTGGGTAAATGCGACCAAAACTAACCTGTTAGCCTAGCGCTAGCAGGAAAAATTGCTTTTTTTTTTTTTAATCAAAGAAAAATCCTACAATTGCTAAAATCTGACGCTACTCCATTTTTGTTTCTGTTTGGTGAAGAAGGAAGTTGAGATTCTTGTGTCGTTTCCTTCAGTGGTTCCTGGTGCAGCGCCCCCACAGGCCAGGAGGGGAACATGTTTAAATCAAAGCAAATGATGTTATGAGCAGGAAAAAAGGTAAAACAAAAGTAAAAATAAAGAGTAATCTATGGATAGATGGGGGAATGTGAAAGTTTATATTCACAGATTTAATTTTCTTTTGGATAAAAAGCAGAAACAGTCGAAGATTTCACGTAGTTTGATTTTTTTTTTTTTCCAACTTTAATATTTTATATTAAAGTTAAAACAGAATATCTGAATAACGGTTAATTTACTGACATTCCTGACACTTGAATCATTTTCTCCTTCTAAATCCTGGACGGATCCGGAGAATTGATCCGATCGGTTCAGGAATAATTCAGATTATTTTAATGAGAAACTCAGACCTTTGGTCTTTTTCATTAATCTTTTATTTTAACAATGTAGTCTGGTTTTCACCATCATTAAATCCTGGACGTCAAACTGCTGTGAAGTTTTATCCCCAGCTGGTCGTTTTTCCATTCGATTTAATACGTTAAGAAGCTACAAAATTGTTTTGATATGTTTGTTTGTCGAGGTTTTCATCACCTTCTGGAGAACTAGCAGATACTTTTCTTTGCTGGGAGTCGTAAATACAAAAGAGTACTTTCTAAATCAAAATCTGAAGCATTTCTGAATTTATCTTTGTGTGAAAACATTTCATTTTCAAGCAGGTTTTGTTTCGTCTAGTTTGGTTTCTCAGAACAGTTAAAAGTTTTGGGTTTTTGGTCATGAAAATCGTTTCTGCTCACCTGAAGCCGAGGTTTGTAACGTCGCACCTGAAACGAGAGCAAACTGCTGCAAACTTCTCCACGCCAAACTCTTCAAAGGTCCACAGGTTGTTCTGAAATCGTCAGACAAGAAATGATGAGAAAAACGTGAAGCTGCAGCCGATCGATACGATCGATAACCTGATGGGAGACTGGAAACTGATTAAAGGCAGACGGAGGAGATCCTGCAGGAAAACCCAGAAATGAAAGACAAAATACAGAGAAGGTGAGATGAACGAAGCAAGAGGTCAAAGGTCGGGGCAATTAGTGGGATCTTCTGATTGGTTTGAGGGGAAAATACAGCTGAAGTTCATCGTTTGAGATTATGAAGGAGGGATGACCGTCAAAGGAAAGTGTAAGGGTGTAAATACTTTCTCACCATTTGGTGTTCGACCATAAATCCTCATAAAATCTCAAACTTTAAAGTTTCTTTTTCCTCTGGTTTCAGGTTGTTTGACTTGTTTGTTTTCTGTTTTTCCTCCATTATTGATGTTCCCAAAAAGTTGCTTTTCCCTCTCAGATACAAACAGATTAACCGAAGAGCCGCCGTTGTTTCAGATCAATACGATCCCACAGCTGGATGTGAGAAAAACTGCAAACGTTTAGTCACAACTATCCTGACTGACACGACTCAGTTACAGCACAGCAGCTTTAGAGTTTATTTAAGTCGTCTTTAAAAATGGGTCTTTATTCTGTATATGTTTCATTTCCTGTGTTTTTACTCTTGCATTGATTTCGGATCCTCTGTTCAGATCTTTGTTTTGTTTAAACCTTTCCATTAAAGTTCGCCTGAGGGCTAACGTTAGCTAGCTCCCAACGAACTGCTGATAATCCCAGATTAAAAATAATAAGAAAATTAATTGAACTTTTTTATTAAAGCTTTTTAGCCAGAAAATGAGTTAGCACCAAATATTTAACATCCAGGATGTTCTGTACATTTTACATGCAAACTAGACTCTATTAATGGTGAATTTAAGATCTTGACATATGTTTAGCTATTTAGGCGGCTAAACTAAGCTAGGTAGCCAGTTTGATAGCTGGCTAGAATAGTAAGCTAACTAGACTCCAATGATGCTGAATTTCTCATGATGTAACTTACTTAAGCAGCTAAATATTTAGCTCAGCAATCTAGCAAGTTAACCAGCTAAAAAGCTAAAAAGTTAATTTAGCGTGCTACCTAGCTAGATCGCTGAGCTCTACAAATTTAGCATGCTAACTAGTCTACAATAATGGCGAATTTATCATGGTGAAATATATGTTGCTAGATAAATAGTTAGCTAAGAAACTTAACTAGTTAGCTAGTTTGCTAAAACTTAATTTCGCTAAGTAACCACGTAGACTGCTAAGCCATAAAGTTAGCATGCTAACTAGACTCCATTAATGGAAAATTTATCATATTTAAATGTGTTTAGCTAACAAAATAGCTAGCTCATCAATCTAGCTTGATAGCTACCTCGCATTCATTAAGGATTTATGTTGAAAATCCAATAATTTGGAATTGAATTTAAAACTAGTACTTTAGATCAAAGCTAACCATGTAGCTAACTAAACTTTGTAGTAACAGCATGCAAATATTTTTATTTCCAGCTGGATACAAAAAGGCCTTGAAGGTAGAAACAGAAACCAAAGATGTTAAACTTTCATGTTTTTAAGCATTTTAATGTTTCAGGTTTTAACTGAGCGTTTCCCACTGGCCTCTTCATCCCTGCAGTTTAAAGAAGTTCATTCCTTCATCTCTTCAGGAGCGTCTGGACTCCAGCAGCAGTTTCTGCATCAAAGCCTCCAACCTGCTAAGTTCCTCTAAGTTTCTTTAATCCTGGGAAAGCGCGGCGCTTATTGAACACGGGACCAAGTCCTCCGGCTTCAGCGTTTAAACTAAAATAAGAAGGAAAGTCGATGTTAAGCACAGAGCGAACGGAGATCAAAACCGGGACAACGCGTGTGCTTAGCGCCGACACGCTGGAGTTTGTTTTAAAGTTGGCGAGGAAGAGGAGGGTGAAGAGTTGGAGGGGTAGTTAAGAGCACCTGCAGAGAGAGAAAATATCGACATGGTGTCAGGAACCGTCAGTCCCTCAGGTGGGAATTAAAACCGGGCATGAAGTCCCCAGACGGGCTTTGATTCAGCGGGGGCCGCGCCGAGCGGGGGCCCCGACCCCCGACTTTAAGAACACAGCGCTGTCAGAACGTAAACGCTGCTTTACTGTTCAATTATCAAACCGGCTTTAAAGCGGCGCTGCAGCTTACAGCGGGATCAGGATGACTAGCGGCGGCTAAGACGCCGGGATTTCTGGGATTTCTGGGATTTCTGGGATCGTGTTCGGAAGGAGCTGAGAGCAACAAACACACTTAAAGAAGTTTTACTGGGTTCATCCAGTCAAAAGTCAAAGGTGAAGAGTTAAAGAATAAAAGCTGAAGTGAACCTACAATTTTAAATTCTCCTTTTCCACATTTTTGTAATTCTAGCTGCTTTAAAATCACCCAGCTGGGTTTGTTTTGGTAGTACATACATCTCATGTGACGTCACCATCAAGGAGACTTCGTAACCCACAGCCATCTTGGTAGGCAGTTGCTATGGAGTTGCTATGACTACAATAAACAAGCCACAAGCTTAGAACTGGCCATCGCCTGGGTCCTCTCTAACTTATTAACAGCATAAATAAATTGCAACTCAATTACAATCTTTGTGTACCACTCACTGCATTCTTGTTGGTTGGGCAGGAGGCTCCACTTGTGCTTTTCAAAGATGTACGGTTGTATAATGGCCCAGGGTCACATTATGTTGTGTGTATCATACAGACCTAATCTAACCTCAGAATGAAAATATTTACAGAGGGATTTTGTAGAAATTGGCCACCAGATGACGTCATCAGACATAGCTCCGCCCACATGGTGAGGAACGCACCGCCAGTGGAAACACACTCAACTTGGCCAAAACCCAACATTAACCAGAGATTTGACAATGGAGAACAAGCTCAACTAGGGCCTAGTCAAAGCACAGATCCTAATCTGACTGGGAGGCCGTGATGGATAAACGTCTACAAACTGAAACTTCTCTGATTTCTCTCCATATTAACCAAAATAATTTGACTTCAAACCAGATAATTAAAGCCGAGCTGCGCGTCACTTTTTGCAGCGTTCAGAGACGAAGCCTCGTCTGTTGAAACGAATCGGATCGGCGCCTCAAAGAGCAAAACTTTCTACCGTTACATATTGATCAAAAATTACTTATGCAGCAAATTTAGAGCCAGTTTCTTCTCATCTGCCTCCCTTAATTCCTTTCATCAGTTGATGCGAAGGCTTTGCTCCATCGAACGCGGCACAAAAACCCGCTTCTGATCCTGCAGAGGAACCAGGAAGGAATTATTCCCTCAATCAGAAACCAATGGGAAGTGGAGCAGCTGCTCACTCAACCTGAATCCGGCAGGAAGAGCGGATTTGATCTCCTCCGGCCAGAATATTCCAGGTTTAAATGAACTGAAGATGGATTAATTAAGGGAGGAATCAGTGGTTTATACTCTGAGATCGTTGGGTCAAACTCAGAGGAGCTTTAAAGTTCAACAGCAAAATCAGTTTTTTATCTTCAACAGGAAAACAGGAGGAAATATTTAATTAATTCACCTTAATAGAAAAAGCAGGTTTATGTCGTTAAGCTGCACATTTAAAATGTAAATACGGAGACAAATTTTGTTCCAAGGCTCCAATAATAATAATAATAATAATAATAATAATAATAATAAATCTGTGTTTTACAGGAAAATCATGAAAAATAAATCAATAAAGTTTTATTAAAGCTACAAAAGAGGATTAGGGCCACTGACAAAACTAATTCTGACTGAACTTTGACCTTTATGTTTTCAGTCCTATTTTAAACGAACCAGCCGTTTCTGCAGGTCGTTCAGTTTGTTTTAGATCTGAGGAGCTAAAGCTACGATAGCGCTGCTGGTCTTCATCTCCATTTTCTGACACCTTGTCCCTTCGTGGGGTCAGGAGCTGCTGCTGCCTCTCCGGGTAACGTTTCAGGTGAGAGGCGGGGTCACCTGGACCACCTGGTCGCCAGTCTGTCGCAGGAAACCTTTTCACTTCAGTTTACTTTAAAATCTAAAAACAGAAATAAAATAGCAGAACTGAAGGCAAAATGGCTCCTAGCATCGTCATAAAACTCCTGATTCCTTTAAAACCAGTTAAACTGTGTTTTAAATATTCCTCCTGCAGCGTTTTTCCTCCCTTCTGGCTGAGATCTTTATTCTCGCTAACGGTTTAAAGTCGTCGTCTCTTCTTCTGGTGTTTCTCCCAGAGCGGCCTGTCAGCATCAGAGCCTCCAACGTTTCTCCTTAATCCTCAGAAAGAATCAAAGGAAACATAAACGAGGCACAAAGAGCGAAGAGGAGATCAAAAAACAGAAGATTTATCTGCTCAGATCACAGCGAGTTAAAGTTTAAGAGGAAATTAATGAGAGAAAGAAAAGAGCAGAAACCAGGATTAGAATGACGGGAAACAGCGACACCGCAGGCCAGCCGGGGAACTGCAGCTATGAAGTTATTTATTAACTGATTAAACATCCAACCGACCAACCAACCGGTCAGACATCCAACCCTCCAACCAACCGATCGTTCAGACATCCAACCAACCAACTGACCATCCATCCATCCATCCATCCATCCAACCATCCGTCCATCCGTCCTTCCATTCATCCATCCGTCCATCCGTTCATCCATCTGTCCTTCCGTCCATCTGTCCATCTGTTCATCCATCCATCCGTCCATCCATTCATTCATCCATCCGTCCATCCGTCCATCCATCCATCCATCTGTTTTCTATCAGACTCTCTTGTAGTTTCAGTTTTTTTCCTCCTCCTGTCAGGTTGGAGGTGAAGTCTCTCCTCCTCTTCCTCTTCCTCCTCCTCCTCTTCCTCCTCTTTCTTCTTCTTCTCTGTTTGTAAAATGAGATCGATGCCTTCTCGTGTTTGATGGCTCGCAGCCTCTGATTCTGCTCTTAACGGCCTGATTTGTACACCAGAGGGTATAACGATTGATCATGTTTCCAAACTAAGAGCTCCTTGATAATAAATATTTGATACCTGCGTGCATCAATACGTGGCTCCCTAACAGCGCCGGCTTGTTGTGGACGGGCCCGGATATCGATGGACTGTTTATGAGCTGCTGATGAGACATGAATTGGTTTTGCGGCGCAGCATCCGCTCAGCGTGTCAGAGCTGCAGATCATAATCACATCTCAGATGACTGACAGCTGCCTGTCTGCAGCAGGGAGCCGCAGAGAGGAGGAAGAACTGACAGGAGGAAAAACTGACAGGAGGAAAAGCGACAGGAGGAAAAACTGACAGGAGGAAAAACTGAGGAGGAAAAACTGACAGGAGGAAAAACGACAGGAGGAAAAACTGACAGGAGGAAAAGCGACAGGAGGAAAAACTGACAGGAGGAAAAACTGAGGAGGAAAAACTGACAGGAGGAAAAACGACAGGAGGAAAAACTGACAGGAGGAAAAGCGACAGGAGGAAAAACTGACAGGAGGAAAAACTGACAGGAGGAAATATGACAGGAGGAAAAACTGACAGGAGGAAATACGACAGGAGGAAATACGACAGGAGGAAAAACGACAGGAGGAAAAACTGAGGAGGAAAAACTGACAGGAGGAAAAACAACAGGAAAAAAAACTGAGAGGAGGAAAAACTGACAGGATGAAAAACGACAGGAGGAAAAACTGACAAGAGGAAAAACGACAGGAGGAAAAACTGACAGGAGGAAAAACGACAGGAGGAAAAACTGACAGGAGGAAAAACTGACAGGAGGAAAAACTGACAGGAGGAAAAACTGAGGAGGAAAAACTGACAGGAGGAAAAACTGACAAGAGGAAAAACTGAGGAGGAAAAACTGACAGGAGGAAAAACGACAGGTGGAAAAAAACGACAGGAGGAAAAACTGACAGGGAAAAACTGAAAAAATGATTTAACAGGTTCAGACACTTACTAATGATAGGAACAAACATTTAGCTCTTAGCTATACAAATAAACAGCTACTGAGATAAATATTTAGCCTCAAACTAAATATTTAGCTCCAAACTAACTAAGTATTTAGTTTGATTTGACAAATTAAGCTTGCTAACTAAATATTTGGCCTCCGCTGACTAAATATGCTGTTAGTTATGTTAGTTAGCTTTAAGCTAAATATTTAGATCCAGACTAACTAACAAGCTACTTATTTAGTTAGCAAAGGCCAAATATTTAGTTGCTGTTAAATATTAACTAAATATTGAGTTAGCAAATATTGGGCTAAATAATGATGATTTATGGTGGAACATTTAGCCTTACGGTAAACATTTAGCTCCAAACTAACTAAATATTTACCTAGCCAGCTCAATAAATAGGGAGTTAGCAAGGTAAATGTTTGAACTGGAGCTAGATATTTAGTTTAGCCTTAGCAACATTTAGTTAGTAAGCTATATATTTAGCCAAGATATCAATATTTTGCTAATATCCAGAAAAACCTAAATAAAACCTTGGTTTTGTGAATATATAACCTACAAACTAAATATTTAGCTTGCTATCTAAATTTTTAGTTTAGTATTCATTTATAACCCAATGAATGAGATGATAAAAACATGACTACAAAATGAACACCCATTTTTTCATTTATGAAAGGCTAATTAAACCAAATTACACATTTTAAACATAATTCGGTTATAGATCACATCATTTACACATTTATGAACAAACAGCTGTTAAATGCAGAAAATCCCATTATTCTGGCGCCCCTCTAGCGCAGCGCCCCGTAGTCGCCTTCATTCTGTTCATTTAAACACTTTCAGATAGAAAACCTCCAAAAGAAGCACAGCAGATATTTATCTTCCCCTCAACTAAAAGCCAAATGTCAATTCTCTGATTCCTCCAAAGGCGCCAGCCTGTAATTTCAGCTCAGGACAAACAAACAAAGAGCAAAGCGCAGCCGGCTGCCACATGATGACACTAAATCACCTCCACCGCCGATTCCTCAGGTCTATTAAAGCCGGGCGCCGCGCAGGAAGGCCGGCAGCGGCGGGTCGTGACCGGCGGCTGCAGCGGCTGGTTAAGGCGGCTGATTGGTGGGCGAGAGCGGATCGATGCGCCCGGAGCCCGGAGCCCGGAGCCTGGAGCCAGGAGCCTGGAGCCAGGAGCCCGGAGCCAGGAGCCAGGAGCCCGGAGCCTGGAGCCCGGAGCCTGGAGCCCGGAGCCCGGAGCCAGGAGCCCGGAGCCAGGAGCCCGGAGCCCGGAGCCCGGAGCCCGGAGCCCGGAGCCCGGAGCCCGGAGCCCGGAGCCCGGAGCCCGGAGCCCGGAGCCCGGAGCCCGGAGCCCGGAGCCCGGAGCCAGGAGCCTGGAGCCCGGAGCCAGGAGCCCGGAGCCCGGAGCCCGGAGCCCAGAGCCAGGAGCCAGGAGCCCGGAGCCAGGAGCCAGGAGCCCGGAGCCAGGAGCCAGGAGCCCGGAGCCCGGAGCCAGGAGCCAGGAGCCCGGAGCCCGGAGCCAGGAGCCCGGAGCCAGGAGCCCGGAGCCAGGAGCCCGGAGCCCGGAGCCAGGAGCCCAGAGCCCGGAGCCAGGAGCCAGGAGCCCGGAGCCAGGAGCCAGGAGCCAGGAGCCAGGAGCCCGGAGCCAGGAGCCAGGAGCCCGGAGCCAGGAGCCAGGAGCCCTAACACGTAGCGGGACGCTGGGAGAGAGGGATGCTTAATTACTGCGGAGGAGGACGGAGGGAAAGATGGAGGAGAGTTTCTAATATTCTGTCTGTGGTGAAGGTTGGATGGTCCAGTCAAATTCAGATCTTAAAATGCTCACAGGGTGAAATTCCAGCACATTTACTCCAATAACGATGCAGACGTGTCTGTTGCATTTTTTGTAATTAAAAGTTTTTGTTTCTGTTTTCTTTGATTGCAGCTTTTCTTGTTCGCAGCGCATATTTACTCAGGTATCTCTACCTACTCCAGGCTCCCCCTAGTGGTCTGGGTTGTAGAAACAGGTTGTTTTTTTGTTAGCACTGGTTTTTGTTGCATCTGTTTTTTTCCCCGTTTGTTTTGTAGTTTTCATCATTCATGTGTTTGCACCTGTTAGCTTAGCTGTTAGCTCAGCCTGTTTAGAATGGAAGCAGAAAACGACGGTCTGGTTTGTTTCCACTTCTCCCTGCTGGATGAAAACGTTTCTGAGTGAGTTTGTTGGTGACCTTGACAGAGGCAGAGCTGTGGCCTGAGGGCTGTCCTTCAGCCCAGGGGGGGGCGCTCACACATGAACCCACATTAACCTCATGGAAATACACAGGAGCGTGTGTGAGTGTGTAGCGCAGAGTGACGCAACCAAAATACACACACAGAGAGAAAGGCATGATCAGATGCTGCTGGGCTGTGGCTCATTAATATTGCATTGATTGGAAAGAAAGAAGCAGTGGACTGGAAGAGAGAGGGAGAGGGAGAGAGAGAGAGAGAGACCGCAGGGGCAGATTCAGGTTTTGACTAGGCCATTTTCCAGTTTAAACGGCGCTGTGCAGTGATGAATATTTGATTTCTTTCAGATTACAATCAAAAGAAACCAAATCATCTTGAGATTTGTTTTCTGTGTGTCTGTAACGTTATGCAGTCGAAAATGAACAGCAGTAATTTGGGTTATTTAGCCTCTAATTTAAGAAAAAACAATAAGGATTCATTTTTCAAAGTCATATTTTCACCATCCTGTCAAAGTTTCAAACTAAATATTTAGTTAGCAAGCTCACTATGTAGCTTAATCTAGAAATTTAGTTTAGAAGAATATTTAGTTTGGAGTTAAATACTTAGTGTACAGGTTTTAACGAAATATTTATCTCAGACTTAAATATTTAGCCTCAAACTAAATATATAGTTAGCAAGCAAAATATTTAGTTTGCTAACCAAATATTTAATTTGGAGATAAATATTAATGAGAAAAAACTAAATTTTTCCAGGAGCTAAATATTTAGTTGGTAATAAAAATATATTTAGTTTCATTTAGCTAATTAAATATTATGATCAGAACTAAATATTTAGTTTATTAACTAAAATTCGTAAGCTATGTTTAGCTTACTAACTAAATATTTAGCTTCAAATTAAATATTTGGTTAGCAAGCTAAATACTTAGGTTGCTGACTATTTAGTTTGAAGATTAAGCTTACACTAAATGTTTAGTTCACAGTCAGTGCTAACTTAGCATGCAAAAATGTAATGTGCTAAAAAAATATTGCATTCAGAACAGTTGGAAAACTAAATATATTTAGTTTTGTTTCACAAACTAAATATTTAGATCAGAGATAAGCGTTTACTTAGCTAAAAGCCTGATAGCTATATATTTAACTCAAACTAAATATTTAGCTTTCTAACCAAATATTTAATTTGGAGCTAAATATTTAGCTCAAACTAAATATTTAGTTTGAGCTAAATAACTAACTATTAGGTGAAGTTAAATATTTAGTTTGAAACTTTAATATTAATGAACGAATGTATAAAAATGTGAAAATATGACTGAAAAATGAGAGCTCATATTTTCCCTTCTGGGAGGCAAAACAACCTGCTGCTAATTTTTGACCGTTTGCCTTTAAACGGCGCCACATATATGCTAATCGCACTTTGTGGCTTTCATTCATTTTACTTTACTGTTAATCCCAGTTTAATCTGTTTTGTCAGCCTTAGTGCTTCCTCACCACCAAATAAAGAGAAACGCTCTGACAAATACTGAATTATTGTTCATTTCCCACGGGACAGCGGCGAAATGACTCAGACTGGTCCTGCTGGAAACCAATCAGTTCACACGAAAAAAAAAAGGCAATTTTGACAGGAACAACCATCAAATATGAGATTTAGCTGGACCTTGCTAAGACACCAACCTTAACGTCGTAAATGGAAAAACATGGAAGAACACGGGATGAGAAATAAAACGACAAAAAAACGGTAAAGATGAAGGAAGCCTTTGGATGGAGGGACAACGAAGTGAAGGGAGGTGAGAAAACAATTAAAACAGTCAACAGGCACTTTGGATTCCCTCGACTGCATCTCCTCATTACATCAGACGCGCGGTTCGGCCCGCTCCCCGGTTGCCACAGGAAACACTTCCTTGTTTGGCCTAACGCCTCACTTCCTGTCCACTGAGACATTTAGAGAGACTGTGTGCGTGTGCATGTGTGTGGATGTCATGTTGCGTGTCTAATTTTGACAGCATGGGAATGAGAGAGTAAGTAATGGTCCCAGCAGACGGTGTGTGTGTGTGTGTGTGTGTGTGTGAGTCCAGAGAGTTGTATCCATTAGTGATAATGGGGAAACAGAGCTGCTATTAGCTGTTAATGGACAAACACACAACCACACTGCAGAGACGACCCACAAAGCCATGAGGCCCGAGGACGGAAAGCCCAGATCAACGCTCAGCAGCATTTCTGTCCACAAAGGCGCTAGAAGCAACATTACAATGTTACAAACTGTTCTGTTCGGAACATTAGAAGTACGCTAACTGACTAACACGGTGAAGTACCGATTTCTTTCTTATGTGCGACGACGTGATGCTGGCGGCGGTCTCGCTAACGCTAACACGCTAACAGCAGATGTAGTTTTTTTTGTTTAGCATTTTAGTGTTTCTTTTCCACAATCATGTTCTTGAAAAATTCTCAAACTGTTTCACTTCAGGTTTTTGTTGTGGACTGTTTGCTCAGGTAGTTAAACCTCCTGGTTGAAACTGGTTAATAATAACTGGAACTGTGACTAAGTTTATGCTTCATTCCAAAATCCTGTGATTATTTCTGATATCTGGTAAAATGTAATGTTTATTATGTTTTTATCATGTTAAGCTAAATGTCTGTTTTTACATAAAAACTTCAACTGTGCAGCTGCAGTCCAATAGTATTTCACTCACAATAAACTAAAGCACTAAAGTTCTCATTTAGATGAATTTAATGAAAACTTTCTCCTGCTCTGTCCTTCCTTCCTTCCTCCTTTCCTTCCCTCCTCCTCCCTCCTATTAAGGTCAGGATGGTGCTAAGTGTCTATCAGCGGTGATGAGGCTCAGGAGACTCCTTTGTCCTCAATGAGGGTGAAAATTTGAAAGAGCCACAGAGCGAACAGCAGATTCCCTCCATCCTTCGTCCCTCCATCCGTCATCCCTCCATCCTTCATCCCATGGCCCAATCAATCGCTCCCTCTGCCTAACAACTCTATTGATCAGATGCACTAACAACATCTTTCATTTATTAATTATGAGAGAAAGTCTTCCAGGGATTTGAGGCCCCCCTCCTCTAATGTTCCTGATCCCACATCTCATCTTAAGCCTCCCAGTTCTCCCAGTTTCACTCCAAATACCCACAGCGCTGCTGAATCGATAGGAAAAGTGTCGGAATACACAACAAAATCTTTAGTTTTCTCTGGTTTTTTTCTGTTATTTTGTTGCTGTTTTTCATGTGTTAACAAAAAAAGGTTTGGAGAAAATCTTTAAGTTCTTCTTTTGTCAATGAGCTGAACGAAATTTATTGTCTTTGGACCAAAAGAGGAAAAATCGAGTCAGAAATCCTGCAGAGATGGACTCTGATCTGAACTTTCAGAAACACATAAAGACAGTTACAAATTCAGTCTTCCATCACCTGAAGAACAAGAACAATCTTTACTTTTCTGCTTGTTCTCACTTTTCTTCCTTTTGTTGCTATTTCTCATATTTGTTAACAATAGAGGCTGAAAAATGATTTCAATTATGATCTGGTGGCTAAATATGGAAAGTTTTCTGCTGTAACGTCGGGTTGGTTTAGTAATGTTCCCCTCAGCCTCATATAAATGAATTCAGTGATGTAACTTCATCGCATTGAGCAACAAAACTACGCGCCTTAATCTCCTGTTGAATGAAGCAATAGAAAACATTGTTGCGTCAAGCAGGCAGGAATTTTACCCTCAGGTGTTTCTGTGTTTTCTGTAAATCCTGCTTCTCCTCTCTGACAAATCTGCTGGCAGACGTCTGGAATTTCATTTATTTTTAATCTTTGGAAGAGAATGTTATAAGTACCCATAAAATGGAGTTTTACAGTCTTAGCAAACAATTGTAGGTTCTGCAAAATGCACTGAGTGGGAGATGAAATCCTGTTTTCGACAGAAAGAGCATCAGAGGAAGTCAGAACCGATCTGCATGTCTGGGTTTCCCCCACTGATCGCTAAACGGAGCCACGATTATTTATAACACACTTTATTTCAGAAATAGTGATTTTTTTAGACGTTATAGGAGACAGTAAAAAAATACTGCAGGTTAACTTTTCATAAATTTAAATAAAAATTACGCTGAAATGCATTATGGGTATATGACGCATGCTAGATGCTACATGGCTAGCTCTGTTCAGCAAACATTGAAAATAAACAGTGTCACTTTAAAGATACATTCATTATCTTCCCATTTGTTTTGATTTCTTTTTAGTTCTAGCTAGTGGTGTTAGCTCCTACTAACTGTTAGCTCCTACTAACTGTTAGCTCCTACTAACTGTTAACTCCTGCTAACGGTGTTAGCTCTAGCTAATGGTGTTAGCTCCTACTAACTGTTAGCTCCTGCTGATGGTGTTAGCTTTAGATAATGGAGCTTAGTCTAGCTAATGGTGTTAGCTCCTACTAACTGTTAGCTCCTGCTAACGGTGTTAGCTCTAGCTAATGCAGCCGATCATGTTTGTTTGTTTTAGCAGATCTCTCGTCTTTAACGGTGCATAAAAACTTTGAGGCAGTTTTTCTCAAGCCAGATGTTTTGTTAGCATTAGCATTAGCGTCTGGTGTTTTGTTTATAGACTCCAGTCCTCCATAGCAGAAAAACAGTTGAGTTTTTACACAAACAACACATTTTAGCTTAATAAGACAACGGCTTGTTTAAGGCAACGTGTTGAACTAAACACGGATCCCTTTGAGGTCCTGACTTGCATACATGAACCGGACCGGACAGATGCTTAGGATTCCCGTGTTGGGCCGTTTCTCGTGCCGCTCCGTCTGTCCGCTCTGCTCCGTTCACGGTCCTCATTGATTGCAGGATTGAGCGCTGACAGGCTGACAAATAGGCTTTTTATTAAGGGCCTGTTGTGCCTGGCAGCCAGAGATCTGAGAGGAGAACAATTCAATTCAGTCCAGTCCAGTAGACTTTCTGCCTCCCTGCCGGGGAACTTTCATTACGGGCATAAAAACCTGATTAAAGACCAAAACATTGACACGACTTTTAGAAACTGAACCCAAAGCGTGTGCCGCAGCTCTTTGTGTTGCTGAACTGCGTTTAATCGGCTTCCTGGTGTTTTATCAGATACACTGGAAACGTCTTGATGTCTGATTTTACAGCCTGAACGTCTCATCTGAGCTGAAACTGAACTTAAACCCAGCAGGTTGCAACTTCGTGCTAACAAGTAGCCGCTAAAGCTAGCGACGTGCTCCTGCAAACGCCACTGAGTCTCTGATGGTGTCGATTTCAGAAAGTGGAAGTTTTTTTACTTTGAAACTCAGAAATTTAATTTTTTTTTCTAGAAAAGTTTTGAGTTGAATCTCAAAATCAAATTCAGATAATTTCTAGAAGTTTTCTGAGATTAATCTCAAAATATAGAAGTTTAGCAAATTTCTGTCCTTCCAAACTTTCCTTGCTGATTATTTCTTTGTTTTTGGTTTAAAATTTCTGAGTATTTTTATCAGAAATGTTCAGCTTTTTGAGCTCAGAAGTTTAACTGTATTTCATACAAGATTTCTGAAGTTAATCTCAAAGTTTCATATTTTTCTAGCTAATTTTCAGCTTTTCAAAGTCAACAATCTCCTTGTTTCTTCAAGAAATGTCCTGAGTTTAATCTCAGAGTTTTTTCCTAGCAATTCTTTTTCTTTTCAAACTTTCCTCGTTGATTATTTCCTTCTTTAGTTTGATCTCAAAAGTTCGGAGTTTGTTCTTATAAAGTTCCTACTTTCCAAACTCAGAAATTTACTTGTTTTTTTTTAAAACAAATTTAGACTTTTCCAGATAGTGACGAGTCGTCATAAATCATTGCTGCGGGTTTGGAAGAGGAGTGAAAATGTTGAGCTAACAGTAAAACTGAAACCTGCCGGCTTGGACAGCAGAACATATTTCCTCTCTGTCTTTTCTCTTCCCTGCTGTCCCCTGTCTCACCCGGCCCCCAGGGTGCCGTCTCGCCATTGGTCGGTGACATGACAACCAATTAAGCACTAATTAATCAAGCTCCAGTTGACGGCTAATGTCCTGAACCAGCCGTGTGTGACAGGAATTAGGAGCTGGAAAGTTCAGGAGCGGAAAAAGACGAGTTCCCAGAGCAGAAGAGACGGATCAGTCGGTCGGATGAGGAAACTGACAGGAATGTGTCTTTGAAAGGTGCAGGAGTTAAATGTGTTTTAAAGGAAACACTTCAAAACTCAAATCTTCCAAATAGATTTGGGACAGATTTCAGTGTGGAAAAGTGCAGGTTTACAAATACAGAAAATATAAATAGTTCTGTGATTGTTTTCATATTCTAACGATTTAATTGACCATGACGGAGATTTAAGGTCGTTGTAGATTCAAAAAAGGAGCAAATTTCAGAAATTATACATATTTCCTATAAAAAAACTTGGAGATTTTCTAGCTTCAAAAGTTGAAAATGTTTCAAGCTCAGAAATTCTCAAGTTTTCTTTGTAGAAATTTTTTTTAGATTAATCTCAAAATGTTGGAGTTCTTGTTTTCCTGTAAATTTTTACTTATGAAGTTTTTGAAGTAAATTTCAGATTTTTTTCCTCATAATTGTACGACTTTTTGAGCTCAATTTCTTTGTTTTTCTAGATAATTCCTGTGATTAAAAATGTTGGAATTTTTTTTTTTTTCTAGCAAATTTTCAACACTTAGAGCTCAGAAATTCCCTTATTTTTTTCCCTAAACTTTCTGGGATTAAATTTTCCTCACAAATTACCAACGTTTTGAGCTGAGACGATTTTCCTATTTGTTCTAGAATATTTCTGAAATTAATCTAATGTATTTTTTTCCCGTGTATAAACAACAGGACGGCCGAGCTGCTCTCTGAGCCGTCCAATCGGGGCAGAGAGGCGGCGTTGGCGCTCTAAAAATAAACGCGCTAACTGTGGGGGGCCCGGGGCCCCGAGGCCGGCTGAATGGAAGTATTGATGAGAACAGAGCAGAGTGTTGGAGCCGCTGGCGAGAGGCCACAGCGAACCTACTGATCGATTGTTTTCAGCACATCTCGATGTGATCACACACACACACACACACACACACACACACACACACACCCCGGTTCAAACCGAGTGGACCGTTTCTCCTCATTGTGGGAAAGGAAAACATCGCAGTGAAACGTCCAGAATTTATTTACGATTTACTTTGATTCCATCTGGATTTGTAAAGCAAATTCTCATCTGTCTGCTTGGCAGATTTTGTAGGATCGTCAGGGCCCCCTGCTGGCCTGGAGGCCACACAACAAACAGGAAACCTTCGATTCGGCTGCTAACCTTTACTGATCAATTATAGATAGATAGATAGATAGATAGATAGATAGATAGATAGATAGATAGATAGATAGATAGATAGATAGATAGATAGA
>CAEGAE010020375.1:0-40347 GCA_903067095.1 Girardinus metallicus | reverse complement strand
CATGCAAACTCCGTGCAGAAAGACCCCGGGCCGGGAATCGAACCCAGAACCTTCTTGCTGCAAGGCAACAGCTCTACCAACTGTGCCACTGTGCAGTAGCTTATATTATTTTACAGTTATTAAATTTTATATGTTTTAACAATCTTGGGCCCTGAGGAACTAACTCCAGTCAGCAGATGGCAGAGTTGTACAGTTTCTAGGTCCTCTTTAATTATGAGCAACAATTTTATAAGTGTTTGCAATTTTATGTTTTAGGTCATGGAAATCTTTTAGTGATGGTTGGATAGTGATAGTTCCGGATACCATTCAGTTTTGATCAAAATCTGCCTGCTGTAACGCTAAAGACACAGACTGTTTAATTTTCTGGCATTACTGTTAGTCTAAGAATCCAGATCTGCAAAAGTTTGGGATGTCGAAGCCAGAACCTAGGAGAAATCTGTGGACTCACTTAAAAAGTCCTGTTGACAAGACTGATTCCAACAGGCTGAAAGATTTTGAGAAGTTTTGAAAGGCGTAGCTGAGAGATATGTACAGTTCAAGGTGATTGTCACCTACCAGAAAACACTGCATGCTGAAATGTAAGCACAAGATGCTTCAAATGTGTTTGTTTAAGGATGTGCACACTTGCACTACCAGGTTTTTGAACTTTTACTCCCTTTCAAAAAATTGGGATTTCAGTTGGATTGGATTGTATCCAATTAAAACATGAAATGATTTTTGATTTAAGTATTTTTTTTTTTACATCCTCCTACTCTAGTATTTTGGCAGGTGTGTACGTCTACAGCAGTGGTGCCCAAAGTCATTCCTCCAGGGCCGGCATCCTACATGTTTTAGTTCTCTCCCTGGTTTAACGCACCTGGATCTAATGATGACTCATCAGAAGGCCAAAGAAGAACATTGACATGCTGAAATGGTTGTTACTACCACCAGGGAGAGAACTAAAACATGCAGGATGCTGCCCTTCGAGGACTGACTTTGGGCACCACTGGTCTATAGTGAGTGCATTTAGCTTATCACTGGTTTTGCTGTTTTTTGGCAGGTACCCCACCTTTATCGACGCCCTCCGTGACATTGACGACGCCCTCTGCATGTGTTTTTTGTTCTCCACATTTGCCCGAACAGGAAAATGTCATGTGCAGACAATCCAACTGTGCAGGCGCCTCACTGTGGAGTGGATGAACTACGTGATTGCGTCTCGTGCTCTCAGAAAGGTGACAGTTTTTCCTGCAAACCAAATGGAGGGCGGGGGCGTTATGGTTTTATAAACATTTATTAAACATTATGTAAACGCTTTGCTTTTATTCCTCATAGGTTTTCCTCTCCATCAAGGGAATATATTACCAAGCTGAGGTCATGGGACAGCTCATCACATGGCTAGTGCCATATCAGTTCTCCCATGATGTAAGTGCAGTTGGCTGCTTGCAGCCAAGAGGGGTTATGCTAACAAGCAGTTATGCTATTATTGTGGGAATAAAATGAAGGTTGGCACACATTTGTCAGTGTGAGGTGCTGAGTCATCAAACATTGCCAGAAAACTACAATTAGCTTCATTAAGGTCCCATCTGTTCAGCTGCTGTAATTATATGTAGATAGCATCAGTTTCTCCTGATGCTATCTACATATAGCATCAGGAGATGCTTTATGTAGATACAACGTAAAGTTACGTTGTATGTTTACATAACTTTCTTTAGTCAGCCCATCCGTGAATTCAATTAAAAAGTACTGCCTGGACAACAAAAAGCTTCACTATTATGTTACTGTTATGTAACCTCAACCCTCAAAATAGTCTTGTAAAGCTTGAGCTAACAAGTGAAAAAGTTGTCATGTCCTATAATCATACCCCGAAAACAAAGATATAACAAGATGTGTAAATGTTTTTTTTTAACTTAATCATTTTAGCTTAATCAATCTGTTTGGTTTCCCTAAACTAACTTGTAGTTTTTCTGTGCCACGTCAGCTTTTAAGCAGTCATTTCAGATTTCCTTTGACCATATAGCTTTTTTTTTTTTTTTTTTTTAGAGATGAGTTGGACAGTTTATTGCAAAGCTTTTTTGTGACAAACTCCAAGTCAAAAAATGTAAAAGTCCTTTAATACTGTCATGTGAAAAAAAAAAAAAGCATACAGTACACTGTTTGCTGACTTAGGGATATTTAACGTACAGTCTAGTACCGACTTTAAAAGAAAAAAAATGCCAGTAAATTGTATTGTAATAAACGCAGTATCTGATGTAGAATAATTTAGCTTGTCCCATATTTATTCCATGTAAAAGTGACTAATTTCTGACAGACATCGCATCAGGTGCAGAGTATTGTCACACAGCATGAAGTGGATGTGAAAATCATTGTAAGATCAAAAAGCTGTCTGAGGCCGTCACAAATAATATTCAAGAATAGTTTGAGTACGGTAAAATTAGCTATTCTACTGTAACAAAACTGGTTTATAAGGATGTTTAAAATAGTCGCCAACATGACCCAGTCTGTCTGTCTGAGCAAATTCGCCAGGAAATCGGACTAAAGAAGTCCTTCATAAAACTGAACTGTTGTAAAGCAGGTTGCTACTGCAGTAATTATGAAAGTGTGTTCCTGTAAACACAGAAAGTGTTCAAGTTTTACGTTTCATGGTTGGTGTCGTTTCCAGATTCAAATTAAAACAACTCTGTGACAATGTCTTGAATAGAAACTGAATATTTACTTTATCAAAGTGGATACATGTATGTGTTTTAGTTAAAAACTATCAATGCTTCCGTAAAGTTCCCTGAAAGATGCTTGTATGTGTATAGATACAACAAATGTTTCATATGAGTGAGATATTGTGAATTAGTTTGAACTTTTGTTTTTTAACTCTGAATTATTGTGAAGCTAAATGTTTTTGTTCTTTCAGCACCCAACAGATGTTGACTACAGAGTCATGGCAACTTTCACAGAGTTGTACACAACTCTCCTGGGTTTTGTCAACTTCAGACTCTACCAGTCTCTCAACTTGGTGTACCCTCCAAAGGTATCTGACTCTAAAAGCTTTAAGGGATTTCCACAGCACCTATAATTAAAATAATGCAAATATATGGCCAGCATGAACTCAGTAAACGTTTCCTCGCTCCTTGCAGCTGGATAGTAAAGCAGAATCAGAGCTCAAAGAAGTCGATGAAGAGGACTATGCCATGAGTTCAGAGAGCTACACTGAGGTAAGTCCATCTTCTTTAACTGTCTAAAGTTTTCAGTCATTACCAGATCAATTATTGATTAATTTAATTTTTTTTAAATCTGTGAAACTTTATGCTTACAAACAACACTCACTCTTCGACAACCACCTAAGCATGAACTCCTTAGCTTCCCTGTTTTATCAGCTTTGAATTGTTTGTTTCCTTGAAGCCCTTAACTTGTTTGATAATTATTGGGGGGAAAAGTATTTCAAACAAAGACTGGTTTAGGTAGATAAAGAAATCCATCATCTTCATATCAATCTCCCATGTCTTCTAGTTGCTGCTTTCTTTTGTGAACCAGTTGCAATGTATTTGTTGTAGTTTTGTCTCAAATGAATGTTTTTCTAGCTTTATGTTCGTATGTTTTCAATATGTTTGTATGCTTTGTTGTCAATGCTTGTGGGGGTAGTATGCAAAGGAAAGTATCCAGAAAAGAAAGCAATTATTAATTTTGCTATGATGAATAATAACCTTAAGTGTTAATACATTATTTAGATATGTTGGAAAGCGCTTTTCTTCTGTATTGCTACTTATACATGCATGTTTTAAGAATTATTTGAGCTTTTTCTTTTTTTTTTTTTTTTTTTTACTGAAAAAGTATGAAGTTTGTCTCATTTTGCTGACTTAATTCATTTGTTTTATTCTTGACTTCTAAATTTCTCCATATTAAGACTACATTTTATCTTTCCTTGTTCTGTTATACATTCTGCAGATTTGACAGACACCTTGTACTTAGACTAGTACTGGGCAAATAAAGTAAAAGGAAATGAAAGGACCCTTCACTGTCATGGTTTAATATTTTGACAGTATAAGCACCATATGCCACTTCAAGCTTTTCAGTCAATCAATCAAATTTTATTTGTATATCACATTTCAGCAACAAGGCATTTGAAAGTGCTTTACATCATAGCAAACACAAAAACACAAAGTCATGCATCATAGAATCAACAATTAAAACATGACATTAAGTCAAGTGCCGTCATCAAATTAGTAATAGATTACATTTCAAATACAACTCTAAACAGGTGGGTTTTAATTAACAGTTTTACCTGCAAACATTTGGACAGATGCTTGTGTTTTTGTTAGTTTTCTTAGGTTAAATTGTAAATGTATCAATAGTTACGATGAACTGATTTTATGTCTAATCCTCTCTGCAGAAAATTTCAGCTCTTAGTTCCAGCCTGGCACGTGTTGTTTCCTCAGAGGAGGAAGAGGAGGCTAAACTCGATCAGTTTCCTGATGATGTGGTAAGAATACAAAATACCAAAATACTTGTGGTTGTTGGAGAGATGTTAAAAACAGACGTCTTTCGTGGAAATATCAAAACACGTACACGCCATTAAGAAGTAATTAATCTCAGAGGTGGAAGGTGACATTTTTTCAGTGGAGGATTGACACCTCTTGTAGATACAATGCCTCACTAGGGATTTACAGCTTTATGTTGGGTTGCTATGAACAGGAGTTCTCACTTGAGAAGCTTGTTTTACCCAAATGATTTGAAGTGATCAACCAGTGGGTCCTGCTTCACCACAGGGACTTTCCATGAACTGGCAAAACTTTATTTAGAACGATTACGTACTGCATGTAGTTCACCAACCCAGGAATAATCCCTCCTAGAGCCTCCGCTGTGCCTTCTAACGTCCCACAAAACAATGATGGGCAATGAAAAATAAAAGCTTCCAGTGCCTTGCAATTATGTTCCCAGTCCTTGAAATTTTGAGTTTGCAGCTGCAGACTTTGTGTTGTATTGGGATTTTACATCATCGACCCACTCAAAGTGGAATGATTTTGATATATTTTACATTTCTATATAAATAAAATCTGAAAAGTTGAGTTTGGATCTTTATTTTTTGCCAACTTGCTTCTGCGTAGTGACTGATGGTCTGTCAAGCCTCAGATTGTTGCTCTGAAAGAGAGTAAATCTGGACTTATCGGATCTCAGGACCTTCTTCTATTCCTACAGAGTCTAATTTATTTATTTTTTGCTAATTTTTGCTAGTTTGTTTTGCATTTTTTTGTAAAGATAGTTGAGTCTCCTGCTGTTTGTTTTGTTTTTTTTTTTTTTTTACCACCATGTCAATCAAAGATGATTGTTCCCCACTTTCCTTCCATTTCACAGAGCAGTACACCTCTCTTAATTCAATTTTAGGAGTTTCACCAATCATAAACGCTCCTTTGACCGAAGGGAGTCATCATATTTTCCATCTTTAAATAATTCGACAAAGCACTGTAGGTTTAGTGAAAATGTTTATTTTACACGTCTGATGTGTAATGGAGTTGGGGTTCCATTATTTTGGTCTTTTGAAGATCTTTTGCACACATGGTTGGTGTGTTAGTTCGGGATAATCAGAACAAAGTTGTTATTTTTACATCACGAGTCACATAAGGTAATTTTATTGATATAGCATATTTTCAGCAACAAGGCAATTCATTGTGCTTTACATGAATTAAAAGGAAATACAACAAACAAAGGAAAGGGCAAAAGAAGAAAAAAGAAAACAAAAAAGTATAACCCCATGTTTAGGAATAAGTAGTCTGTGATTTATAAACTAATAGGGGTTTCTCTGGATTCTTGTTCTGATTATGTTGATCTAAGGTAATGAGTATTTTCTCTAAATGAGCTAAAAGCAGTTTCTCTGGATTCTAAGTTTGTTCTAAGTCCTGAATACATAAACTGGATGCTCCTGTTCTAAGTATAAGCACTCCATATTTATAGGCTAGAAGGAGTTTCTCTGGATAAAATAAGCTATTAGTCTAAAGTAATAAAAATGTAGGTTCTCCATGTTTGATTCTTTGAAGTAAATGGTTAAATGTTGATCTAAAGTAATGAGTAGATTCTCTAGATGTGTTTCTCTGGATTCCAAGTTTGTTCTAATCCCTGAAGTATATAAACTAAATGTTCTTGTTCTGGAAGTAGAACAGGAGCTCTGATAAAACTTCCTACTGATTCAGGTTCCTCTGATCATAACTTTAATCAATAATTGTTACAAAAAAACGATAGCTAATGATTTAATTCTTTTTTGTTACATTACTATTAAAATATAACTAGTTATTCAAATATAATGAGTAATAAATATAGGTAGAAAAACATAACTTTAAGTCTATTAAACAAAAATGTAGAAATGCCTCAAAGAAAGAAGCTTGAAAATTGGAATTTGTTTCCCTCCATGTATCTTTTACGACTTATTGAAGGCTTTGTACATAATAATGCTCTTCAGGAGGACATGGAGAAGATGGAAGCCAGGGAGAAGGAACAGAAACAGTTGGAAACCCAGAAGAAGATATTTGAAGGGCTCAAATTCTTCATCAACAGAGAAGTGCCCAGAGAGTCGCTGGCGTTTGTCATCAGGTGAGAAAGACACACCATTGCTAAAGCCACAGGATATTAAAGCCAACAACGAACATCCGTTTCTGTTAAAATGCTACTAACTCAAAAGTATTTAATGTTTGCAAAGTGGCGTTTGAGCATTTTGTCAGAACTTAAAAGGATTTAAATCTTGGTGTTTCCAGGTGTTTCGGTGGTCAGGTGTCCTGGGATAAATCTGTTTGCATTGGAAGCACATATGATGTCACGGATGAGACCATCACACATCAGATTGTTGACAGACCTAATGTGGACAAACAGTACATGAACAGGTAAAGGGAACATTTGTTTCATCACTTCCAAGCTTCTGTTGCCCTTTAAAGCATCAGAAACATCTGATTATAACCAACAAATCTTTTACTCACTTCACAGTAGCTCCGGCTGCACCTTTAAAGCTCTTTGTCATTTTTGAAAGTCTAACGATCCTATCCTATGCTTTGAACTTTCAAGACTGAATTAAAAAATTCTCAGCAAAGAGACTTTTTATATTGTAATCTTTTCTACTGCTGTTCTAGGTACTACATGCAGCCCCAGTGGGTGTATGATTGTGTCAATGCTAAAATGCGCCTGCCTGTGGAGGACTACTTTCTTGGAGTGACTCTGCCTCCTCATCTGTCTCCATTTGTGGAAGAGAAGGAAGGAGACTATGTTCCCCCAGAGAAGCTGAAGATAATGGCCTTACAGCGAGGAGAAAAACCTGGTATGGACCAGGCTTGTTTCAGAATTTTGTTTTGGAACTAGCTCTAGAGGTTATTTTTTCTTTTGCTCTCCCTTCAAAATGAAGTGACCTGAATAGCAGCTCAGAGGAACCCCGAGCCTTCACGGTGGGCCTCTTGCACTGAACATTTCTGGTCATTTAATCTCTCTTGCTTTATCACCTTTCTGTCTCAGTCAAGTCTGCTTTGATATCTGGTGTGTCTTGGAAAATTTAATCTGAGACATGCTTCATGAAGGACTATTACTGGTTGTAAACACGGCACAAGAAAAACAAACTTTATTGAGCTACAGTTGCCTGAAAAGATGCAGCTGAGTGCTAACCTTCAGTTATCCAGTAGTTTCACTGTATTTGTCAAAAGGTTTTAAACAAAGATGGAAAACTTTACCAAAATGCCCTTATTTGAAACAGAAAAGCAGCTATGTTTCCTAGCTAATAAGGATTATTTGTTGGAATAATTTATTATGGTAAAAATGCATATCCTCAATCAGAAAACTTGTTTACTTTATTGGTGATATATTGTAGAGAATATTGTTCTGTGTCACTCTGGCACTCCTGATTTCACTCCTGATTTCAAATTGTAGGAACAGTAGGATTTAAAAAATACATAATTGTTACTTTTTAGAAGTTTTTGTTTACTTTTGTACACGATGAGATCTGTTTGATTCAAAAGACCGCATGGTTGTTTAACAGCAGTTTTGTCCAAAGTGCGGCCAGGAGGCCATTTGTGGCCCCTGGACTGGCTTTGTGTGGCACTCTGATCCATTTTTGGCTCTCCATCACAGGGGGCACAAAGTTTTTATTTTTAATATTCATTGTTTTTTCACAAAACGTCCCTTCAAAAACATCCAAACCATCCCTCAAACCAGTTAGTCATTTTAATGTGAGATGTTGCTGTTAAATACTGATGGAAAACCAACAACCTGTTGTTTTATCGTGTTAAAAGGGTGCATATGTTTTTTTTTTCCTGGCATAGCTCAACAAGATGAGGAAGAAGAGGAAGCAGAAGAGGAAGACGAAGAGGAGGAGGAAGAAGATGAAGATGAGGAAGATGATGAAGAGGAGGCTGAAGAGAAGAACCTCAAAAAGATGGAGGAGAAAAGATCTCAGGGGAAGGTAAGAAATGTTTGTTCTTCTGTTTTTCTTTTTCCTCAGAAAACGTTTTTGGATTCTCTGACATGTTCCTCTCTCTGCCCTTTAGTCTCTTCAAGTTAAAGTGACGCCTGGAAAAGTAAAGGTAGAAAATCCCGGTCGCTTGGAGCAGGAGGAGAAGGCAGAGGAAAAACGTCTTGCCATCATGATGATGAAGAAAAAGGAAAAGTACCTGTATGACAAGATCATGTTTGGAAAAAAGAGAAAAGTCAGAGAGGTGAGTTTTAGTATACTTTTATTCTCCATAGTTTGAGTTCTCTAGTTGATATGACTGTTTAGCTTTGTGAAAAAGAAACATTGTTCTGCTTTTTATCTCTGTGTACCCTACTGTTAAAACTGAGTTTTTATCTAGGAATGTCTCACCGTACTATCTGACTGCTGTTCATATCACACCCACACCTGGTCGTGACTCCTACAGTTCACGACCCTGAAATTCTTGTAAAGCTGGTGTTTTCTTTTTGTCATTAACACAAATCAATCTCCTCTAACAGGCAAACAAGCTTGCTGCCAAGAGGAAAGCACATGATGATGCTGAGAAAGCCAAGAAGAAAAAAGCAAGAAAATAACTACTTTGATCATTTTCGTCTGAACCTGACTTTATGTATAAAACTTTATGAGTTAGTGGGGCAAGTTGGCATTTCATAAAACCTGAAACTGCATCTGCGAGCTCTCTGCATAAAGTTCATGCGGCCTCGTGTCTGGTTGCATTGGCCTCATGTTTATACAGAAATCAAGGATGCTCCATATACTCACTGTGTATATGGAGTTGTCAACTTTGAGTTTTCCTACTCTACATTGTAAAACATTTGCCACATTTTAATGTCTGTTTGAAATGATTTGCATTTTAAAGTAAAAACTTATTCAACTTCTAAATGATTTGCTTATTTTACAACTGTAACTTTTTTTTTTCCCATTATCTGGTGGCAGCCATTTCACATTGTGGTTCCAATGCATGTTTATTTCTACATGGAAAATTTTTTTATAGTTGTAATACAGTAATACAAAAAGGACAGACCCTGCAGTCACGCCCTGCAAGCTGCAGATTGTGTGACTGAGTTATTTGAAACGCGATAAGGTGGAAAATAATTACATAGTAGAGTTCAAGTAGTGAGGTCATTCAGTCTTTAGAAAAACCGACATCTAATCCTTATTTAAGAACAAAAGAAAGCATAAAAGGAACTGTAAATGGTGTCATCCCAGTTAGTTATTATTGTACATTGAATAAAAATGGGAAAATGGAAACGAGGATAAAACCTGAAAACAACTATTTTAGTGAATCAAAGATTTTAAAGACTGCCAGTAATTAAAAGAAAGCAAAAAGTTTTCATTTACCAGTTAGAACTAAAACAGTTATAACAATGTGAAGCCACACAATAGGCTATAGGTGCCACAAACTTCTAATTGATGAAGAAAATGTGAAGATGCTGCCTGACGTGAAGAGAAACTGCATTGTTTTCTGGACTGATGAAACCTTTATTGGTGGTTTTGAATTTAGTCTGACAGAGGAGCCATAAACATTGAATGGAAAACAATAATATAAGTTGCTTCTCAAAAAATACTGAGGTGCATTCTTCTCAAACCAGGAATTATGGGACCAGTATCAGTAGATCAAAATGCTTTAGTGTTTTGTTGTCGTAGAGTAAAGAGGAGATGCTATTAAATTGGGTTTTCCCAATAAGACGGTGAACCTAATTCACCACAAAGCAAGAAACATTTTGGCTCCAAATCGACAAAATAAACTTTATGAAGTGAACCCAATAGAAAACCTTTGGGTTTAATATTAAATATGTTGTTTCTGAGGTAAACCCAAGAACTCCAGAGGTTCTGTGAAGGGAAATTCAATGTAGTCCTGAGCTGGAAAATCTGTCCATCTCCAGAAGATGTTCAGTTCCAGGCAACACAAGTGAGTAGCTCATAGAAACATGGGTAATACAGCTAAATTTTTTTTTTAGTGAGAAAATTAGCTATTGTTTTATACCTAGGATCCACCTGAATACGTAATAGACTTGTAAGCATGCATGATTGTATTGACTTTATTAATTGAACTTCATTTATCAGAGTGCCTTGAGACAACATTTATGAGTTGCTGTTTGTAGATGAATCGTTTCAAAGGAAAGCTAAGTCTTCAATCAATCAATCAATCAAATTTTATTTGTATAGCACATTTCAGCAACAAGGTATTTCAAAGTGCTTTACATCATAAACATAAAAACAAAGTCATGCAACAGAATTAACAATCAAAACATTCATTAAATTCATAAATGATTATGTTTCATAAACAACTCTAAACAGGTGGGTTTTTAGTCGAGATTTAAAGGCACTCAGTGTTTCAGCTGTTTTACAGTTTTAGGGAAGTTTGTTCCAGATTTGTGGTGCATAGAAGCTGAATGCTGCTTCTCCTCGTTTGGTTCTGGAACCAGAAGACCTGAGGGGTCTAGAAGGTTGGTAGAACAACAGCAGATCTTTAATGTATTGTGGTGCTAAACCGTTCAGTGATTTATAAACTAACAAAAGTAAACTTCTGTTGTTTGTATATCAATTCAATTCAGTTTATTTATATAGCACCTACATATATGACAAATGTTATATAAAATACACCCAATAGATAATTAATGTAAAAACTTTACAATTTGGAATAGTTCCAAAATGCCAGTTTTTTTTTTTTTTTTCTTATTTTAAAGACTTTATTTCAATTTTAATATTAAATTGCATTTAAAAGTTGTTACTTCAAAACAAACAAAAATTAGATGGAAATTTGGAAGGAAAATAATTATTTTAAAGTTAAAACAATGGCTTCTTCCCTCTTCCTCACCACCATCACCATGTACAATTTATTCCTCAACATCCAACTTTGACTCCTCTTCTTTCTATCTTCAGTGCCACTGCGGTTGACCTTTGTGTAAAGTTCAAAAAGCTTTTTCTTAAACCATCAATTCTTCCACTCTTACAAGAGTCTGTACTAAATCTTTGTGAGCTTGCTTGCTCCTGAACAGCAACCACATGTGCAAAGAGGCACAATAGGATCCAGTATTTGATAAAGGAAGAAGGAAATCAAATCTACAAGATCTACAAACTCCCTTTGATACTGATAACAGTGTGTAACGTGCACGTGACTGAGGAGCAGTATAGACATAATAAAATCTACTTGCAGAGAGTCGGATTACTTTCATTCAGATCGTGATTAACTACATTTTCAAATCTGTTAGGGTCCAACCTTAGATAGTTTGAGTTTTTGTAGTTCCACTGTATCCCCATTTATGAGCACCTGAATGAACGAACCCTCACTCCAGTCCATTGCATTAACAAGCAGTTACAAACAGTAACATTATACCTGTTGGGGAAAATATACTACATTTGCTTTGCATTGTCCCCGCATGATGGCAATGGTATAGTAGGATCCAATTAAATTCTTGATTAATATGGGTTGTTGCTATGTTGTTGTATGGTGTTTTAAGAACTTGTTCAAAGTGCCCTTTTTAACTTTGAGCCCCTTACCCTCCAAAGGTCTCTGCACAGCCCTGCTTTCCTCTATTTCAGCTTTTTTTCTGTGATAAAGCTACATAAACACTGTTGTTTGAGCCAGCAACTTTAACTGACCCATGTCCAGACAGGAAATGCTTAGCTTTATTTCCACAAAAAAAGCAAGCTAGGGCTTTAAAAGCTTTTTTTTTTCAATTTCATTTGACATTCAAATAATGACTTACTGAACACTATGCACCTTTATTTATGTCAGATAAAGCGGCGGTCAGAGGTGTTGGCATGCGACACTGCCAGCAGCTGCTAGATTAAGTCCTATCGCTGACATCAGCTTGGCACTGTTTCTTGCGCTGAGTGTAAATGCACACAGACAAGGAACAGATACACACTTTTGTTCCACGTTTCACCACAACCAGACTGTGCAATTGTTTCTGTCTCCTGTTAATCTTACAATGTGCTTGGCTCTGCTATGTGCTTGAATGGCTTTGGTTAACAACAGCAAGTGAAAAAGCATGGGAAAAGAAGAGCTGTCTGGTGTCAAAAAAAAAATTATAATAATACTTTGACAGAAATTGAGGAGACAATATCCAGGCAGGAAAATTGAACAAATCCAATGTTTGGAGGATGAAGCTCTGTTTTTGCAAAGGAACTATTCTAATGACAGCAAGACAAAAAAAAGTTTTTAACTTTTGCTTTATCTATTTACAATCTCTGCACATGTTAGGGAATAAATTATTCACAGACTTGAACCACAACTCCCTCTTGCCTAATTGAGATGACTGATGTTGTGCACTAATGTGTAACATCCTGAGTTTCATTTAAAAAATGCTAAATTCTAGAAAGCACACAGGGGACGTAAGTAGAAGTGGCAACCTTGAAATTGAAGCAGATATAGGTCCCCTGTTTTCAATTAATTCCCAGAGCAAACACTACCAAGCAGCTTATTTGCAGCCTTGCCCATATTTCACCTTTAATAAGTTTGCCATCATCAATGATTGAGTAAAGGTTGCAATGACCCACAGAGACAGACTGGAATCAGCGTTGATCTGCGGAACAGAACGTCATCATTTCAGCTCCATGGATTTTTCATTTGACTGTCGTCTATTGCTATATCATTTCAAACAAAACCTTCTGATAAGGGGATGTTCTGCTGTTGTTACAGAGCTTGTGAATCATGAGGACAATAACATATGTTATCCTGTGAGAATCCCTTGGCAAAATTGTAAATTATTGATGTATACCAAAGTACAAGTCAAGATTTGAAAAAAAAGAAAATGTTTTGTTTGTGAAGAAAAGATTTGCTCTGTGAAAAAACAAATTACACATATATAGAATAGAGATGTTCTTAGGAATGTCTAAAAATCTGGGAAAAAATACACCTCAAGTTCCTGCATTGACTTAATGGTGATTACTTAATCATACATTAAATTGTACAAATAAATACAAGAAAAAAATGCCCCCAAAAACAAATTAATTTTGTACAAACATATATCTCAAGACGTTTACACAGTTACAACTTTGAGCTATACAGGCACTCCTGGCACATATAAAATGGTACAATGTTTTGCATCAAAATTGTAACATGTCGAATAGAATGTTAGTAAGTCACTATTCTTTGCCCATCTCCTATTTTGGATACTTTGGAAGGTGACTGCTCTAAGATTGACAGTGTGTAACTATGTTTCAGGCTCTTATTTTGAAGTTTGATGGGAAGTAGCATTTGTGTTGTTGCCCTGTTGTGTTGACAGAAACGGTTAACAAAAACAGCACATGGACTAGCTGACAACATTTGCTTAAAACGCCTCCACAAATTGCCACACAAATGTTTTTTATGGCAGCATGGTGGTGGCATGGTTGAAAAAAAGATCCAAAGACAGAGCGACAGATGAGATACGAATAGGTTTTTTAGCTCCTTGAGAATACTGTGACTTAACTGGCTAACACTTAACCTCTAACAATGATAACAATGACATCAACTTTAGAGTTTCCAATAACTTCAAAGCAATAACTAAAGGGATGTTAGTTCACAGTTTTTTTTTCTCTTTGTTCTGTTTTTTCTTTACAGAATTTGGACTCCAGCTGTGCAGCTGAGAGTGGCTTCACATGAACCTGAAACCTCTACAAAAACATGACTATTACGAACACAATTCATTTGGATTTTTTTTTCTTATTTTGAGACAGCAGGAATCAGCATTGATTGATGCTTTTTAAACATTAGAATAATCTTGGAATTAGAAAAGCATACAAATAAAAAACACACAATTTATGGATTAATTAAACTAAATTGACTAATTTGTTGGTTAATTGATTTGTTTATTTTAATGAGAGTAGGAAAAGGAGAAAAGAAAAACTATTAAAAACAAACAATAGACAAAACAAATTGAGATGAAAATTAGCTTTTTAATTTTTTTTAATCCTGTTTTGTTTTTGTGAAATTATCATCCTGTATTGCGTCATTTCATTGGATATATTGTCATGACTATAGCTGTAATTATTACCTATTTATTTAGTTGCTCAAAAGCTAATGACTTTAAATTGAGCTCTTCTAATACATGCTACTTTTTAAAATGAAAGGCAAAGAAAGGATTTTTAACCTACAAGGACTTTAATATTTTTAGGGTTTTATCAGTTTAATTTACGTCTGATCACTTTTCATCCAGACTTTTAGATGTCCCAAACTGACCCTCGAAAATTTTGAAATCATGCATGTTTCTGTGTTTGGGTAACTTCATAAGCACCAGTGCATGTGTGCCAATGCTGATTAAAGCTAAAAAGGAAGTACTGCACAGAATGTACTTTTTAACAATACACACAGTTTCAAGTAAGAACTACTGAATATCATCATTGCAATTTTAATGTGGGTATCAATAATACTGAAGGCCTTGGAAAATATTGCAAGCTTTAGAATTTAATGTAGTTTACATAATGTTGCACACATATTTTGTTAATTCATTGAATTGGTGAGCTGGCTCTGTTTGTGAATCTTTCTTTTTCCGGGATTAGAAGTTGAATTAAGATCATCAGACACTGCATGTAATGCGTGCATATGTGACGCAACATTACTGCAAGTTTCAGTTAGGAGTAGGCTTCATTTTACTGTTAAGATGCTACTACTGTTAATCTGTTAGCACTTGAGTAAAAATTATATTTTGTGTTTGTCTATAATTCTTTTCATCCATTCATTTGGTCAACAGCAATATAAGTAAAATGGTCTTTTTACTCGAACTTTAAATCCCCAGTAAATCTTCCCCAGCAGTGGACTTTAAAACTGAGTTGACTATGTAAAGATAGCACTTAATCTCAGGTTCCTCAAATATTTGTTGTTCTTTTTCATGGGTCCATCTCGCTATCACTGAGTCCACATGTAATTCAACGGTGAACAGTATAAATATAAATGATTTACCAGTGTTCGATTAGCTTCCCTTAACCAGAGAATGGGAGAACATTTTTATATAGTTTCCTGTTGTCTGCAGGAGTAACTGGGCAGATGGCCTCTCATACCTGTTACTTTGTAATGAGCTCAAACATTGGGAATATTTGTTGCTTTTTTTGTTGTAGGTAAAATTAATTGAATAATAGCGTTCAACAAATGTAGCACTTCGCAAACTGGTCTAACCAGCACATTCCAATAAAGTTCAGTGATATATGTATGGTTCAGGTAAAATTACATACAGTCAAATTCAATCTTTTATTGTAAAAAACACAAAGCAGTACTGTGGATAATACTCTCCCTAATGGGAATGGGTTGTAGTCTGTGGAGAATTACCCGTTCTCCATGCTGAGTTCTTGATGTATGAGGTTGAAGAAGAGTCAGCGAGTTGAATTCATGAACCAAAATACAGCTGGTCCATTTCTCATGCCATCTTTAGGAGTTAGCAGGACAAAATGGCAACAAGCAACAGTTGGTAACTTCCTTAGTTAGCCTCTGTCTAAGCTGCGCCCTAAAAAGGGCATTCCCTAGTGTCTTCCCCTTAGCTTTGAAGGCGTTTCCTAACATGTCATTTCTTTTAGCTTTGCAACTAGCTAAAAGAGATAGAAGAAAAACACAGAATTATTTATTCTCAACAAATCTAAATGTAGAATTTAATGAGAGCAATAAACACATTAACAACACCATTCCCAGCAGCTACTGAATGAGAAATGATAAACAAGTTTGGATGAACACAGTCTTGACATGTGTAGCAATGTTTGCATTGTTTTCATGGTGTTAGGTGAGTTTGCGCGATTTCAGTCTGTTCTGAAAGATACATATATTAAGAACATATTATTAAGCATAATGTATTGAAAGAAAAAATTCTTACACAGCAATTTTGTAGTCTTTTCTTTGAGTGATACTTTTCTGACTAAAATGTCACTTACTACTAGTGGTGGTAATAAATATAAATGTAACTCTGGCTTATGTTGTTCTATCAGATACAATACATGAAGCTGACTTTAGCCCCGTTTTCAGCTTTCTACTCTAGAAAGTAGAAGATTTTATAATCATTGATTCACAACCATTCTACATATCTGAACAAAAATGCATTTTTTCAATAAAACATTATTGTTTATAATGAAAATGCAGAAGGCTTTTCTTTAATGAATGTATATATATCATTTCATAAGGATAAAGCGATTTGAGCACAGGGTATAGAAGTAACGTAGTATGAGGGTAGAGTTCATCTAGAGGTCACCTGTCAACCTGTCAATACTTCTCATCAAAGTTTGACAAAACGTCTTAATTTTATCTCTTCTAGATAATATTTGTCTGAAAATCACCACAGTTTTCTTGCAGTATTCCATGAGAAGAGAGCATGACCCAGTTTCCGATTCAGTGATTTCGATCCCTGCTTAACCCGTTGGACCATCTCTCCAAGCTGTCATCTATATCCAGAACCATTGTCGGTCCTCTTGTATGTCCTTATCCAGCCTGAGGTCTCCAAGTATGTCTTGTTACCCTAGCATGGCTCATGACTAACTGATCGGATCCTCTCTGTTGTTTTTCTCTTTCAGATTCTTAGTATGTTTTCATATAAACTCACCAATATTGTATTCCCAAGAGAACTTATGTTAGCATGTTTTGGAGTGATACCCAGTTTGCATTCTATACACTACAACCAGTCACCCAGAGCCTGTACTCCACTACCCAGATGCTCTCAGTCATTCCCTCAGCTGTCCCTCCATACTCACTTGCAGCTCCATCTCTGCTCATCAGCTGCACCTGCTCTACATAAAGAGTTTCTAAAAGGGAGAAGAAAACCTTTTAGATAATACTGTTCAACAATGTTATTCTTAGAGTTACACACTGTTTTTTGACTTTCTGCAAAGAAGTCAACAGTGTTATTTACTGAGACTAGTCTTTCTTCAAAATAACTTTTTTTTTTTTTTTTCAAATATACGCATTAATATTCAATACGACGAGCTGGACTTGTAACACATTGCCTCAGGCAAAGCCATGATTCCTGCTGAGCTGCTCAGACCCTGTGCTGTGCAGGCTTTCCCATGAGTTGAGTCATTCTTGTAGATATGTATTCTAAATGTCCGTAAAAACCTCATCCAACTGCATCACTGATAAGACAAATGCCTTAAACAAGTGCTTGCTCCTTTGACAACTCTTTTGTTAAATATGAGTTTTACGTAAAATGATATTAGATTTTGAATCAGTCAAAATAAATAGCTCTAATAGACCTATTTATTTTGGGACTTTGGGATACTTTGTGGCAAAATTGTACTAACTCTGACAACAACTTGCGGTGTTACCACAGATTGCCATGTCCAATGATTAGATCAGACGGGAAAAGCACAGCTTGTAGTACAGCATGACATTTTGATAAGCAGCCAACAATAACAGAGATTTTAATACAATTTAGGAAGCGACTCACATATACAGAGAATAATAAAAATATAAAGGCAACATTTTGTTTTTGCTCTCATTTTGTCATGAGCTGAACTCCAACATCCAAACCTTTTTCTATATACAAAATAGAACTATTTATCTCAAAAGTTTTTGTAAATGTGATTAACTGTGAGCAGTTCTCCTTTGCTGTGATAATCCATCCCAAAAAAAATCACACAAAAAAATCACTTTGAAATGTGCAGTTTTGCTGTATAGGAAGGTCTAGGTGGTGTAGAAAATCAGTCAGTAGCTGGTGTCACCACCACGTTCCTGACTCAGTGCAACCCATCTTCTTCAGATAAAGACTGTCAGATTGTTGTTTGTGGCCTGTAGATTGTTTCTGCACTGGTAGAAACTGGAACATGGTGTTATGAAGTGTGAGTTTGAAGATGGACCAAAATGCAGACAGAAGCTGAAAACTTACAAAAATCACAGAGAATGCAGGGAGCCAGAGCAGAACAAAAACAGAAACAAAAAGCAAACAGAGTAACGACGGGGAAGTAAGTGGGATATACCAGTATTTAATGGGAGGAATTAGCAAGGAGTGTGTGGAGGAGAATGGTTTAAATACTGTGAGGGAGAAAAAATTATAGGAACTGTTTTACTGTTGAATGAAATCCAAAGTCTTGGCTGCCTCATGTTGATATTGGGGGTTGAAGATGTAGAAGATGGAAACTCAGCTCCCAGTCCTGTCTGGAATGTTGGCTGGAGCCCCTCAAAGACAATATGGCCTTCAATGCTGACCATGCAGAAAACTGCTTGCCATAGGGGACTGTAATAAACCCAGTCCTTAATTGGAAGAACATAAAACGAATCCTCTTATTGATACAGTATGCATTTAAATGATCATCATAACAAAGAGTGTCCACTCTGCCAGGCAAAATAAAAGCAAGGATATTCATCTCCTCAATTGTCGTGCAAAAGTCACATCAATGTTGAAAACTGTAGGTTGGATTAATGTACAGAAGTTGTTGAGGAATTCATGGTACTTTGCACTGAAGGTGAAGTGTACTTTGAAAGTTCATCAAAAGCTACCATGGATGGTCACAGATGGTCTTGTGATCACTGATGGTGAAGTGACTTTGGTGCTGCTCTTGTTTTTACCAACATGCAGGAGGAAGGGCTGTCCTGGTTCCACAACAATGAGGAAGGCTTCAACACTGGCTCCCATCTTTGGCAAAATGCTAAGACGACAAATAATAGACATCATTAACAATATATAGCACAGCTACAAAGTAAGCGAATGAGAAAGTGCTTCTACAAAGAAGTAGGATCATTATAATAACAACATTCCTGCACATATCTGACAACATGGTCCACAGTTTGACATGAGGTGTTTTGGATTCTTCTTATGGCCTTTGGACATAAAAAGGCCATATGCATCCCGTTGTCCCTGGAGGAACAACGGGATACATAGCAGACACATTAGGATAATAAATAAACATTTTAAAGAGAAGTGTGAGCAAAACTAACCAAACCCACCTGTGTGTGTCATTATCACATTCATTCAAAATACTTTGTCCACCCGGTTTAGCCTGGAGAGCATTTTTCACCACCTACAAGATAAAGCATCAAAAAGTCAGGAATAATTACTATGAACACAACTCAGACATTAAGTATCACATAGTCATTAAGCATTATAGAAATTAGTCAGCTTGTAGAAACATTCTGGACAGAATTTCTTCTGCCAACCTGTCAGAAGAAGTCATAACAAACTTCAGTCACCAACATGTACTAATGAGGAAAAAAAAAGAGGCAGCCAATATGTCATTATTTATTGTATGCATAGAGACAAAAACATTTTAGCTTAGCTTTGATCGCATAGATCGATCAATACACCGGTCCAGCACAGCCACTCTCCCCATTATGCCGTCTAAAGCCGAAAACTTCAAGAAAACGACTCCGCAGCTCAGTAATGTAAACTCAAGTGGCCTTCAGATTCTTCTGACAGTTTTAATGTTCGGTTAACCACCCGACACCCCGTGCTACACCTGCTTGGCCAGCTTTAGCTGCTAACAAAAATACTAAACCAAGGGTGCTCACGTCCAGTCCTCGAGAGCTACCGTCCTGCAACTTTTAGACGCATCTTTACTCCAACAGACCAGGATCAGCTCTGAACAGACCTGCTAACCAGCCATTCATTTGAGTCAGGTGTGTTGGAGCAGGGAAGCGTATGAAAGTAGCAGGATGGATGGCAGCTCTGGAGGCCTGGACTTGAGCTCCCCTGTACTAAACTGTCGTATACACCGTGATATCCAAACAAATAAACTTACGTTAAGCATAAGTCGATACTCTTGCGCAAACAGAAATTTAATGCATTCATAAAAAATAATACAAAACATGATGATCTCTACATGGAACTTACCTTGTTAAGATATGCTCCAGACAAGACACCATACTGTTGTCTCCACTCTACCTGACGTCACTGATACGTTGCAATTGTGGGTGCAACTCTTTAGCAAATGCCAACTCTTTTGGGAAACTGACAAACCTATCTTTGAATTTGACCAAACAAGTGTTTAATTAACACTACATTCTTAACATACAACACCAACACTAGAAATATAACACGTTTGATTTTGCTCTGTAGATTTTGATTCATTCCCTAAAAGATTTATTATAGAAAGTATTTTTTTCTTTCCGTTTAATATTGGCTTTAAATGCTGTTTTTTTAAGATGCAAATGCAATAAAATGTCTTGCATAGGATAAAAACTGTATTGTACAATTATTTTGCGGTTGTCTTGATAGTGACAACGTCCCACCGTTTATAGGAAAAATAATATGTTACTGCTGGAATTCCGCTGTAAATTTACGGTAATTTCTAAGAGTGTAGGTAAATCAGAACTAAGTTATGATACTCCTCACATATAAAATAGAGTTTGTTCTTCCTTTAAAGTTTGGCTGAGAGCAAATTCAAACCCTGTTGTAATGCTGAGTTAACACTGCATTGTTCAAATTTTACTGCACAGCCAGCATCTTTTCTCTGTGTTCCTCATTGCAGTTAGGATGTTATTCAGCATAGGCTCAAAAGTTATTCCTCCTGGCTCCCGAAAGCCAGAATGTCCTATGATATTCTTTGTGCAAGAATGAACATGTCCTTATTCTCTACAAATTAATATATTATGATTTAACTGTAATTAATTCCGTGCATTTCTGGTAACGATGATGTCCCTTTTTAAATCTGCAAGTCAACATTGAAGAACTATTAAATAAGAAAAACATTAGTGAGGTCACAAGCAGCTGTTTGCACACAGCATGTTCTGTCACTAAAGAAAAAGTATTTTACACATTTTAAAGCAAGAGTCATTCTGAGCAATGGGCCTCAGCTAGAAAAGGCGATCAGCTCCATCCAAGTCAGGGGCCACAATTTCCCTCTAGCAAAGGGGTTCAGCTCTCTGTTTTATTCACAAGTAAATGAAGCACTGATAGGGGGAGTAATTGAATTTGAACCTCATCTGCAGAAATGCAAATGGTGTCTGTTGTGGTGAGCAGAAGAAGATAGCTCTAGTTTAACTAGTCTGTGTCCTGGATCTTGAGAGGCAGATCATAGCCAAAAGACAGAAACCCCTGATATGATAAAATCGTCTGTGATGAGCTTCCTCCATAAGGCGGCTGGACTTATATCTGGAAGGCGTGGAGCTCCATCAGAGCTTCTGCTTCTTTACAGTTCAGGTTTTTGGGCTTTTGAGTAGGATGGATGGAAAATAGCCAGTGGATTTCGTTGGGTTTCTGTCTTTCTTCCTCTCGAACCTCTAAGCATTATCTCTGAAGTTTAACTATGAGTTTTATTCACACTAAATTAGTTGAATTTCTGCAGCCATATTAATGGTACACCAGCTTTTATAAAATATTGGATTTATTACTGGGAATGATTTTAAGTTGCCTAAACTCCTCATATTCAATTTTATTAACATTTGTTTTGGAAAAGTTCTTTGAAAAAGGCATTCCTCTTTTTCTGCTGAATAAAAATAAGACTTTCCAAAGTGACTGCAAAATATTAACTCTTGGTTTGTCTCAAACAATACCAACATATTTTCTTAATTTGCTGAGACTTTGATGTGCAGCAGAACAATCTGTTCAACCTCTGAAGAGTCTTTACTGAGTCCATCCTTCACTGGCTCTCCATCCACTGTAACACTTTATGAAGTACAGCTGCAGCTGTTGCAGCTAGACAACTTCAGAAGTGATGCAGCTTTTCAAGGTTGGCTGCTTCCTGGTCGAGGCGATATTAGCCTCTGGAGGGAGGTGGGCATCAATCTCACATGTCTCAAAGAACAAAAGGCTGCGTCTGCAACCTTGGAGGGTTTTCTTTTTCTTTATTTATATGCCTTTGCTTTTCTCTTTTTTTTGTTCCTCCATATATCCTCTTATGGGCTTCTTTAGGAGCTTTGTAGGGTTTCCATAATTTCATATCACATCAGAAGTAAAGTGGTAGCTATCTTCAGACATCATGAAAAATTAACTAGAACTGTCCTTTTGAAAGGCATATTTATGTTTGCATCTGCAGTTTTCCATCATGAGGTCTGCTTCTTTTCTTTTAATGTGGACACCTTTTGAAAATCAGTGGGTGTATTTCAGCAAAAGATGGGCTAAAGATAAGAAAACCACCACCATCAGAAAGAATATTATTTTAATTTAAATCTGAGGTCTGTCTCACAACAAACTACTTCACCTATTTTATAGTGAAAAACTCATTGCAAAAAAGCTAAATATACATTTAATTTCTAAAACATCATGTTCTTTTTAGTAATATCAGCTTCCGAAGCTCCTTTCCTGACAACCTTTTATGCTTGATGACTACCTTCCTATCTAGAAAACATGATTAATTTGTTTTGGTTGATGGTGCAGCACATACTGAGGCCAAATAAAAATAGCCTCATACCCCTCTCTTCCATTCTTCCTTAGTTTCCTATTGTAACTCTTGTTTTGAGGTACAGCAACCTCTCTTTCACAAGGTCAGCCTCTTTGCATGGTACAGTTCTACGTTTCCACACTGAAGATATAACAAAGTCATCTGTTTGTTCTTAAGTTTTGTTTTTAATTACCCCATATGTCTTCCTGTGAATACCTTGTGGTTCAGACATCGCTGGGGGAGGGAGAGCTAAGAGAAAGAAAGGGTCTGACGACAAGAAAGAGACATAGTGAGGTATCTGGATAAAAGCAAGGAAAGCAATAATGAAGGAAGGAAGCATGTGGAGTGAGGAGATATAAGAAACGCAGTGAAGTCTGGAAGTACGTAGCAAGGAGAGGAGAGAAAGAATAAAAGAGAAAAGAGAATAAAGGAGGAATGCAGGACCAGAGCAGAAGGTACTTTCCACTCAAATTACATTCATTTTCTGGCTCAATTTTTATTTTTATTTTTATTTTTTCTGGCCACATAAAAGAACTCTTTGCAGTAAGACTCCTAAACTCCAACCTTATTTATCCTACAAACAGGTATCTCAGGTATCATCCCAGGGATCGAAATCTAATTTTTCTAAATGATCAGTATTAGTTTTCTATGATAGCTGTTGAAGGTCGCACGCCATTTTGCTTAAGTTGGCAAACTATTTTCCATGGGTTGCTTGTCAATTTGCATCAGTGTGAACCGAGATTATTTTGTTGATCTAACAATTCTGTGTTTTCACCTACAATCAATGTGCCTCGCCAATTTCTCCTTTTCCAAAGGTGCTGAAAGTCAAAAATTGGCTTGGTCTGTTTTCTGTCAATGTCACATAACCAAATCTGCACCCTTTATATAGAACATATAGCTCAAATACTTCCAGAGTTGGGAATAGTGTGCAGAGCCATGCTGAAACTCTAGTAGTCATGTTTTATTCAAGGTTATTGAACAGGACAACTTTTTCTTTATGGTTCTGCCCACATATAATAACTAGAACTGCATTTAAGTCAAATGCTAAAGGTCTCCTGAGTACATGGAATGTAAAAATGCTAACAATAACCTTAAATCTTAGCACAATACTGAAAATTATACTGACAAAACCATCAATGCAGGTGCAAGACGTAAATTTATAGAAGACTTTGGTGTTAAGTGTTTAGTTAAACACATATTTAGAAATAATTTTAAAAGCTAATCACATTTAATCCTTGGTAAAGTGGGAGAGAGCAGCTGAAACAGTATGATGTTCAACATATTAGGTTTCTAAAGGATAACTTTTTTACACACAAAAATAACAGAATGACATTGAAGTATTTCATAAAGCAGATTGAGTCATATCAAAACAAAGTAGTGCAGATGTTATAATACCAGTGTTAACTAGACACGTATTTGCGATCCTGGGAATTGTTATTTATTTATTTCATTCCAATGCCTTGCAGAAAATAATGCATCATGAATGATAACAAACTTGAACATTTTTCCTTACCAAACCAAATGAAAACATCTTTTCCAGAGATAAAACTTGACTTTATTGCAGACTGTAATTGTAGGCTATGTGTCACATCAGATGCATGTTTAGACGCAGTTTCCTTAATGTTATTATCCCTGAATTGGAAAAATATATTAATATAGCAGAACATGCTTATATATATATTTTGGGACAACATTTGTATTGCTAACATGTCAAAGTGCACAAGGGACACTATAGTGCCCAAAGTCCAGAGAGCTAAGTGCTACACAGTCATAGTACTAACCTATACTATACAATAATGAATGAACATGGTAAGATATTCTGCTGTATGTTTTAATGAACTATTAAATCCTGACTTGTTATGGGAAAATTAATGTTTTTAATAAACTCGGTTTAGGGTTCAGAAATCTCTGCTAGCTCTACTTTAAACAAAAAAGTATTGTCTGAGGGGGAAGATCTTGTTTTATGATGACAGACTTCTATGCTGCACGGTATCCTTCATGCACCTCTGCCAGCAAGTTAGAGAAATTTCAATAAATAGTCCTCATGTGACAGTGTCTTTAACTAGACAGAAACAAAACAAGCCTGACAGCGCTCAGGGTATTTTTTCCTTTGAATTTGGTCATTATTCTGCACAGAGCTGAGAGGAAGCCAAGTGTGGCAGGTGAGAGCATCCCGACTAGACAGCTGTCAAAGCCACTCTGAATGGAAGGGCAGTGCGGGAGAGCAGCGTCACCACCAGAGGCCTCGCTGCTTTGACTGGTAGGAAGCAGGTACAGTTGGTGTACAGAAAACTCAAACAGAAAAGAAACGTAATGCTCACATGCACCTACATGGGTGGCTTTGTTGCCATGGTATCAGGTGATTGATCCCCTGAGTTAAGTAGAGGGAGAGAGAGAATATTAATGATGGGGAAGAAGCGGTGGTGGAGGAGGGAAAGCAATGGCATGGTGGGTGAGAAAAACAACTAATAGAGGCTCGCATCGATGTGCCGAGGGAGGGATCAATGAAAACAGCATGTAGTGTGTTTTGTGTTTGGCTAAGTCTGTGAGGACACATTGAAACACTGAAGCCTTTTATTGCTTCATGTAAGCTGCTGTTCTCAGCTTATTGTGTAGAAGACTGTAATGTTATAAACCAAGCAGGCTTATGACAATTTAAGTAAATCTATACATTCTGAGACTATGATCATGTCCCAGAAGAGTTTCTGTTTCCATATTGGATTATGATTAAAGCTCCATGCTCCACATTATTTAATGAAGACGCTGATTCCTCATAAAAAGTGGAACCCAAATGAGATGGTTGTCTCTATTATCCAAGGAAGGCCATTTATTACAAAACTGGTAGTAAAACTAATCATTAAGCACAGCTAAGACAAGAATATAAATAAATGAATAATAAAAACGTGAAAATTAGCCGGGGCAAACGTTATCTTAAATCTATTGTTTCAGCTTCAAGGCAAATTTTCTAAACAGATGAACAAGGGGTGACCTTCTTAGACATTTATGAGTTATTCTGAGCTCCTGGTAGAAAAATATATATCATTTTGGCATGTTCAACAACATTCAGTATCAGGGAACAGAACCTCTAGAGAACATGACTTTTGTTTATATAGAAGATTGAAGGCTGGGATTCAAATTCAGGACCTTCTTTCTGTGCAACTGAACAACTTTCTGTCCAACCACTGAACACATTTACTTAAGTAATTATTGTTACTGTTACTAAGGCTGCCAGACAGTAAAAGCGATGATGGTAGGTGTTCACCCCTCATTCTGCTGGTTACTGGTTCGATCTCCACCCGTCTCTGTTGGTGTGTCCTTGGGCAAGACACTTCACGCCTTGCCTTCTGATAGTGGTCAGAAGGCTACATGGCAGCTTCTGTCAGACTGCCCAATGACAGCTGTGGCTACCATCCACTACTATCTTCTGATGATGATGTCCACCATCAGTGTATGAGTGTGTGGGTGAATGGGTGGATGATGACTGACTGTAGAGTGAAGCGCTTTGTGGTGCTCTGGACTTGACAAAGTGCGATGCAAATACAAGTACAGATGACAAACTTTAGATATTAGAGTGGACAAGGAAGTATAAATTGAACTGACATAAACCTACACAGCTAATGAATCGTTGTTATGACCATGATGCGTCACTTGTGTAGGAAGTGACGCACATTCAAATACCACAGTTCTGTTTCCACAGAGCAGTGGTTGAAAATGAACTGATAGTATATTGTGCGACTGTGGCTCTGTGGGAAGAGTAGTTGTCTTGTGATTGAAAGGTTGTAGGTTCAATTCCAGCTTCTTCCTGCTCCATGTCAATGTGCCCTTGGGCAAGGCACTTAACCCCAAATTGCCTACCGATCTGCGTATCGGTGTATGAATGTGAGTGCGAATGGGTGAATGACACTAGTGTAAAGCGCTTTGAGTGGTCAAAAATGATCGGATAAAGCGCTATATAAGTTCTGTCCATTTACCATTTGTGCAGATAGGTAAATTATTTTTGCAGCAGCCTCATTTTTACTTCTTTGATGCAAAATGCAGATGGTACAATGCTCTTTTATTTAGCTCCATGCAAAACTTGTAAAGTATCCCTCTGAGAATGCATAAAAATGTGATATAATAGAAGGATAAAAGACTCAGAAGCACCAACTGAAAGGTGTAGCATTTCATACAAATGTAGTCATTACCGTAATGATGGTTGTTGTACCAGCATGAAGCTATACCTGTCAGGGTGACAATTACCATGTGCTTAGTGTTCTTCCGGGCTGTACTGGATCTGTGCTGCAGAATTCATTTCAGTATCTAAACTCATGGTTGGTTGGTGTACTTTCAAAGAAGGCATCCAGAATGTGATGCTCGAAATCTTCATTATATTTTGCTGCACAAGTTATGTTAAATTCTAACAGTAATGAGATGCCTGCTGCATAGCTCTGTCTTTTCAACCACTGATGAGTGAGTTCCCTTTTTACTAATGAGTAACAGGAATCTAAACTGCTTTTTCATAGCAAACCGTAAAAAAAAAAACGTACTGAGATAAAAAAAAGTGGGCTTTCTTATTTTTTTTTACTCTAAATGAACCTCTTTTCATGTAGAAGTTATTTAGATTAATCAAACATGATCAGAGGTCATGATCACAGTTTCACAAATTACAAAGGCTTCCTCTAAGATGAATAAACTTTACAGATCAGATTTGAGAGGCAGAAAAACGAGATGGAAAATTTGGATGGATTACAAATCTCTCGAATGTGAAGCCAATAGAGCATCTCTGGAACCGACACCTCAACTTACAATTTACACGACCAAAATGATCTGCTATAATAATAATATCCTGGAGTCAGGTAGCACAGCACACCTTCAGTGGTTTAATGTGGTTTATGCCTTGATGGGTCGAGGCAGTTTGACAGCAAATTAGAATAAACAACTATTAGACGTAACGTCCATAGTGTTATGTCAAACTGATGCATGAAGTTTATATTGTTTATTGATTCCAAACACAATCATGAATCTTTGTCTCTCTATTCGTAGCTATTCTTATGGCGATTCAGGACAGAGTTAAAAACTAGCTGTTTGTGTGTCTACGCTCAAATCTTTTATCAAACCGTTTTCCCCATCTCTCCATGTGAGCAGATGCTAAAGGTCAGTCTTGTGACAAAAATCTTTCAAAGTCATCAGAAAGTAGCTTTCAATATGACAATAAGCATCATGTTGTAAGATACCAGTTTAAATGACTGAGGAAAATAGTTATTATTCATTGGATCCACTTTGAAATGGTCAGCATTTTACTTTTGTGCATCAAAAGTAATTATATAAAAACTATTCTCTTTGATGAATTTTAATTAAATATTTTACGCACAACGTTATCTAATTTACAACATATATTTGTATGCATTTCTGGTAGACAACAAAATGTGTCTTTCTGCTAATTTGAATAAAGACTGTTTGGAAAAAAAAGTTTTCTCTATAACCAAACACTGAGTAGTTCATCGACATAACGTGATATTTTTTTTATTATTATTTTGTCATTTCTGTGGTGCAATAACAAATGCTGTCACAAGCAATATTTTGCTTGAGGTTACGTTCACAATTAATTTTTGCATCTAAACTTCTGAGGAAAATGCATATGAAATAAACCTCTTTTAGAGGCAGCACGTACGTGCATGCAAAAATAAATATCCATGAAAATAGAACTGTTATTTTTTTTTCCTACATTTTGAGGTGGCTTTTTTTCATCATCAGGTAACAACCTGTCATTAGAGAGAAGCTGTAGCAGCTGCAAAATCTGTCAGCTATCAGTGGACATACGAACCGTGGCTTCCAGTCACTCTGATCAAATGCTTGTGATTCAAAAGAAAAAAAAAACAGTTCATATAAAAATAGAAGCATGGTTACATGAAATTATTCAGTCAGTCACACATTTTCTTGCAAAAATAAATAAATAAAATGCATAAAAGAACATTTATTATCCAGTACTTGATTTCTGAAAATTGTAGTGCATAAATTATTAATATTTTGTCTTCCATGAGGAGCTTCAAGTGAATAAAGCTACTCATGTGAAGAAATATTTTCTTTCTCTTCTTTTTTTTACTATTCTATAATTTTTGAGAACAATGAGTCTCAACTTTCTGAAAAGTTGAGACTCATTTCTGGTCAACAGCGATGTAACCCCACAGAGCCAACTTGGACACATGCAATCCCACAACTTCCCTTTTTTTTTTTTTTTTTTTTTTGCTGATGTGCCTCCCCATGAAGAAGATTATTGTGCTTCTGATAAAGTGTTTCAGTTGCTGCAAGGTCAACGTTACTTCTGCTTCTGATAAAATGACACAGAGACAGGGAACTCAGCTCAGGGGGTTCTGAAGCCAGCAGATAAAACTGCACAGGAAGATGGATTCTTAAAAAAGATAAAAGAGGAAAAGAAGTATGGGAAGAAAAAGGAAGATAGATCGCCAGCTTCTAGGACCAACAGGACGTCATCTGTGATTGCTTCAGGCCACCCACACGGGCAGAGCAGCAGTGAGGGGCTATTTACTTATCTGCCTTGGCCTGTGGAGCCTCAGGGGTCAAAGATTATTAGAGATAAATGCAGCATTTTCACTCTGATGTACGGCGTTGGTTTGTGGTACCGCTAGGTTTTATTGCTTTATTACAAACTGTGAGGTTAGGCTCTCTTTGGCCAAAAAAAGTGTTGGGTTAAAAGTGAAAAAATGGGTAATAATACAAACAAAAGCAAATAATTGTAGGCAATATATCTAAAACAAGATTAATAGCTTCTGAGGCTTTTGTTGGTTCAAAGCTGCAGGTAAAGATTTCAACTCTTAGCTGAGCAAATTTCTTTCAAAACTCACGTTTACATGTTAAACTTTGAAGCGCTGACAGAACAACACAACCCTGCCCTCTTGAGGCAAAAGAAGAAACTGCATACATTGCACTTTCACAAGCAGAAATAATAAAGTTAATTTAATATAGTGAAATAAGCATCAAATATGTCGGACAATTATATATTTAAAACCTAGGACTTGTCTACAAGACAAGTCAAGTATTTAAAAAGAATGACTATTACACCTTTGATTAGGGAGACTCATGATCTATGAACACTTTTGATACTTCAAAATATTCATAGTAAATACTTCCTTTGAAAGAGCAGTCATCTAGTAACATGCTAAAGTGTCATATGGGAAGACACACTGACACACAAGGTTACTACCAAAACATTACATAAGTGTAGATGTGTAAATATTCTGAGGGTGGAGGATGAACGGGACAATTATTTAATATGTGCCATGTATTATCATTTTAAGGTTAAGCTTGCGGTTGTATGTCGATTGGGCAACTACAAAGCAGTATAACAAGGTGGCGTTGACCTTATTTGTAAAGGACCAGAGCACTTCATGTTGTGGAGTGATACAAATCAGGGGAAGCAGGGATCAGGAAGTGTCTCAGCATCTTCCAGGGGGCCTTTTTATTTGCCATCTTGTATGAAGAGCTCCAGGATTACCGTGCTCAAGGAGCTGTGAAATCTCCTCTGACACCTTGGGCGTCTGAAACAACTGGTGTCGCCTTTCCTATCACAGAAACACACACTGGCCAGCGTCCATCCTGAATAACAAGGAGAAAAACTGCCCCAAAGCCCTCACACGCAAACCATCTCTCAAGCTCAGCACACACACACACACAAGCAGACACACAATCTCTCACACACAAAGTCAAAAAGAATCTGGTCCTGTCCTTTTTAAATTTCTAAACCCTAACCTGACATGCCACCAATCCAATTTGTGTCAACTGCGGTCCTTCTACCCATCGCCTCAACGACAAGAACAAAAACAGCTATTCGTGTTGACAGCAGTCAGGAGAATACTTACTCGCCACATTGTCGTAACCTTCCCTAAAACAAATGTCACCGTCAATAGCCCGGCACATCTCAGCTGACACATGCAATGTCCGGTTTTTCAGTGGAGACATTTGAAAACCAGAGATGACACAAGAGTGGGAGGAGAGTGCAAAATTCATTTAAATTGCACAAGTATGGGATTTATGGTTTTGATTTTTTTTGGTGTCACCCTAAATCTGGGTGTCAACAGGCTGAATTTCCCAGACATTAAACATGGTGGTACTGTTGTTGGTGCATGTTTTCCAGGATAACAACAACTAAATGACTTATTTTTTAAAGAGTTTGGTATCTTATTGAATTTGAAAAAGTTTAAAACCTTGAGCAAGTTTCCCCTAAATATGACATATATTATGATTTTGAAAGTTAAACTTTTGTTCTGTATATCACAATTACAAGCCTACAAAGACATGATCATCCACCTAAGCTGACAATTTGTGATGGGAGAGTATTAATCGGAGAAACAGCATTTTGTGGCAAGTAGAAAGACACTTTTTGTCAGAAAAGCTAAAAGAAGTCATTTTTAAAATTTTGAAACAAAGTGATGCAGGGGTGTAAACATGTGTAAACATGTGGAAGAAGGCTCCCTGGCTTGATGAGAACAAAACTGGACTGTTTTGAACCACATTTCAAATGCTGTGTTAAAGAAAACTAACTCTGCTAGTAAAAAAGGGAATTACCAAAGTCATTAGGATAATTTTCTTTGGATTAGAAAGAGTCATTAAATATTTCAGAGTATGGATCTTTTAAAATGGAATTACTAGAATAGTTCTAAAAATTTTGAGTCATAGTTGTGATGACATGAAGAGAGAAGTTGATATTCAATCATCAAAAAAGGTTGTGTTGTTTATTTTCTCTGTCCCTATCCTTTCTATAACTCTTTTGAACTTAATTAGCATCTCAGAGCATCACACATTGTTTTTTATTTCTTTTTTTTTTTTTTCACAATTTTTTGAGACAATGCTGCCTCCAAACAAAACGCATGCATGATTGCACCCTGACAGCCAATCGGCAACCTGAGTCATGAGTGTGATCAGGAACGGCTGATTGTCCACTGGAGGAGGTGGGGAAGGGAGGAAAATCCGGTGCTGCTAACACAATTCATGACAGCCTCTCGCAGGACCTTGCCGGCTGATTACAGCTCCAAGCTAAAGCATGCGGCAAACAGATATTACATCAGCACATGCTAGTATTGGACCAAGTGTAGTATGCATGTGCGGCTCACAGCTCTATATATACTTGTGGCAATGGGAGAATTACATTTCTATAAGGGCTCCAGATGAGTTTGGGGATTTTTCTTCTCACAGCAATGATTAATAGTGATGGTCTCACAAATTGTTCCATTGCTTCAGTTGTTTTGCACTTGGAAACCATTGTATTTTTGAGAGTAGCAGTTAGATATGCATTCAGTGATGAAATTCGGATGCAGGAAAATTGAAAGAGCCTAGATTGATTTTGCAAACCAGACCCATTAAGAACTTTGATGTGAAATGACATTCCCTGAGCCCAAACAATACAGAAAGATCTGGAAGTGTTATCTCATTTCACCTCTAACCTTGTGTACTCCCACAGTGTGCTTGTTGCCACCTGCACAAAGATTGCTTCTATTTTTAGTTGCGCTTCAGTCTGGTCCCCAGACCATTTTCTAACATGTTGCGCTCTGACTCATTTTATAAAATTGGGTCACATATTTGTTCTTTACTTCTTGACCTCATAACAGTTTTGCCTTTCAAATTGGCCACCAGCAAACCCATAAATGTACATTTTTGGGATCCAATGTCATCCTATTTTGACTAGTAATAAAACAATTAAGCATTAAAATTGACATAAATTGTTGAAACAGACTTAAGGCGGTTTCAGTTTTCAGGGCCTTAATTGACTTCATAAAAACTCTTTGTAGTCTTATAATTGAAATTTGCTGCAATTTAAAAGATGAAAGAAACACCCAGCAGTTCATATTTTTTTACTTTTTCCAAACTAGATATGTGAAGCTTTTTATTTATTGTGCCAGTGAAAATCTATGGAAGAGAAGCAGAGCCAGCGAGGGAGCCTGCTGAGACCAACCCAGGTGCTCTTGGACTCCAATCAAATGCAGCTCGTCCTGTGGGCCTGGATATGTGGACTCTGTCACACACTCACTGAGGTTTTCTCTTAGCTGCTTTGGGAAATAAAGTTGCCATCAGGGTTTCAGCCAAATTTCCTACCTGCAGTCAAATAGTGGAGGTAGTACAACAATAAAGTGGCTTATCTTGGTGTATCTAGTCAGACTAGACACAATAAATTATAACTTGATGTCCAGCTGATTTTGAAACTTCACTTACATACAAAGAGAAAATTATTTTTCTGGTAGTTTCATTTTAACATTTCATAAATGTCTAAATGAAATAGGTATTTGAGCCCCTACAACTAAGCCAGAACTTTGGCTAGTTATTGTTTTTAGGTGTATCAACATGGTGAAAAAATGACAACTAACATCTGTAAACTTCATATTCTAATGCTTGCCAAAGAGTCTTCTTTATTTCTGCTCTTAGGTTTATAGCCAATCAGCACCAAGGAAATGAAATGTTTCTCTCAGATTGGCTGCTTTGACAATCCCAGCCAGTCAAGTCATATTACCCCTAGGTATTTCTGACAGTAACTTGGAGTTAAGTTTCACAGAAAAATGTACGAAAAGTTGAAACTATGAACCAGGTTCACTGTATATGTATTGTGGTTCATAATATGGGAATCTTTTGCAATCAATTTTTCATCGCAACGGGGAAAGAACATCATAGGGAAAAAGCCTGGGTCTCCACAAGGCTGGAGTTGCATACATGCCTGCCTTGCTGTTGTAGATATTCTGAAATGGAAGAAACATAAAATTTGTGTCAGTTGCCCTTAGTCTGAAAAGAGCTCCATGAAAGGTCTTGCCTCTTGGGGTGAGGATGGTCATTAGAGAGGTGATGAATCACTGCTAGCACACTACACAGTAATGGATTGAAATACTCTCTCTCTCTCTAGCACAACTGCAGGCATCATAAGTTTTACAGTGAATTATCTAAATGACTCAGAGGAGGCTTACATGAGAGACGGCAGCTCATGTTAGAACCATTATTGAGTTCTTTGGTATCAATTCAACATTGCATTTTTGGAAGAAAATAAAAACAACCATCAAATTCATGGCATAATCCTGGATAAGAACCTTCTTTCTTCAACCAAAAAAGTGAAGATGAGTTTTGGATGAATTTTCCATCATAACAATGACCTACAGTATACAATCTAGACAAGTGGCTTAATAGGAGCTTATTAAGGTCAGTCTTCAGACCTCTATCCTTTTAAAATCTATGCTCATGGTTTGATTTGCCACGTAGCAGCCAGGAAACCTGAAACCACCAGAGGAAACCCAAGTGTAACAAGAGCTAATGTGTTTCCAAAATGAATAATTTGCTGTGACAGTCATCTTTTCAAGAGGAGCATTCCCCAATTTGTCTCTGACAAACATTAACAAAAAGTCCCCAGCCAAACTTTACACGAAATTTCAGAAGTGCAGGACTTGTCACACCTTGTACATTAATTGCTATTGAGATGAACATTTATGCATTTTGACATTCCTGGCAAAACTAGTGAGCAGGGAACCAATTGCATTATTTGCTGCCAAATCCAAGCCCTGGACAAAAAGTTGTGTCTATAATGACAAATTACTTAGGTAAAGAGGTTGCAGAAATCAAAATCATTTCATATAATATTGTAGAATAAGTAATTATTGTAAATAAAGGCACTGTTTTACTCTTATATATAAGAACAAAGGTTTTTATATCCAACATTAACTTTTATTAGTTCATGAATTTTATCTGTCCCTGGCTGCAATTCAGACTTGAACCTGTCAGCCCTAATCAGCCAAAGTGAAATTAAGTGCAAGCACCCCTGTCTGCAGCCCCTTTTGACTGACGGTATTATCAACACATCGAAATAGAAAATCTCCACATGCTGTAAAGCAAAGTAGGAACCACAGTCAAGCTCCATTTCTGACTGAAACTCACACAGATTGAAAAATCACAGTGACACAAATTTAATAGATTTGCATGGCAAGCGTTAAAGATTTTAGTATTAGTTTATTGATAAACTGACCAAAAATGAAATATTATGTGCTCCCCTAATTGCCTGTTAAGCAGGATCTCAGCAGCACTCAATCAAGCTATGGCCACGAGCTACATTTTGATCAATGGAGACGAGAATTGAGATTTTTCCTTGTAGCTTTCAGGCATGAAGCAGTGGGTAGCAGCAGAAAACACCATAAACACAAAGCAAAAAACTTTAAGCTCATCAGATGTTCTTTTCTAAATTTAAGATGAAAGGACCTAAAAAGGAAATTTTCTTGCACTTCACTTGGTTCACACAAAAAGTATTTGAAAAAACTGTGAAACTATGAAGCACACATGACTAGTCCATGTCTTCCTCATACTATATCTACAAATCAGCATAAGGAAGAAATCCCTTTAAAATTGAAAAAATTGACATAACAGAAGAAGTAATTATTTCATTTAAAACATTTTTAAATTAGATGAGACAGAAAATGTTACTTTTTGGACACACCAATACTAAAATAATCAATTTTATTATTTTTTTTCTCTGAAACAAAAAATTTCAAGACTTACAGTTTAAGTTGAATCTGGTTTTGTGGAGAAAAAAAAGAAAGACAAATATCTACAGAACTATCTTTTATCTCTACTTCATAGAGATAAAAGTAGAGATAAAAGATATCTTTTATCTCTATGAAGTAGAGTCCTGCATTGTACACCAGTCCTGCATTATACTGGTGTACAATGCAGGACAAATTTACAAATTAATTGGATAAATGTATGCATAATAATATTCTTAATCAGGAATAAAGCAGAGAAGTGATGTGTATCGGACTGTTTCAGTGTTACAACTAAGGTTCTGTATCCCAGCATTCTCTGATAATGTCCAATGTAATTAATTTTTTAAAGCGATAATCCATCTCTTCTGTCTGATGGCCTTTTTTTTCTTTTTGCTAAAAACTACCTTTGAAAAGCCATACACCTGTTTTGATCCTAGAAGTACAGATTAGTTCTTATCAGACTATCATTTTCCCCACATGTGGAGTTTTTCTTCAATCCCTCCAGAGAACAAGCATGTGCTGCACATGTGGGGTTTCTCCAGCCATGCTTAAACACAAACGAAATCAGGGGAATTTGAGGCAGTGAATTTCTGATAAGAATGAATGTGATAGTCTGTATTTTGTATGCTGGGATTGGCTCTGACCTCATGTAACCCAGACAAGGAAGAAATGACATGAATAAATGGAGTCCACCGAGACGCTGTGAATGTCTTCTACAGGTTTATAATGCAATGTCAACAACTTACCCCACGCTGTCTCTAATTTGTCACAATGAAGCATCAGAGGACTAATGACAATGAGATGGAAGATATAGATCACTCTAATGACTGCTCATCCTGTTCCATAGACAAATTATCCACAGTGCAAAGTCCATTTTGTGAGTAATTGTAGACAGTTTTGGGTTTCTCTCTTTTCTTCTCTATAAAATCTTGCACCGATAGTTTTACAATCACAGCCCTTCAGAATGGGTTCAGTGAAATTAAATTAGCATTCATTACATCTATGTGACAAATGATGTGCCTCTCTATTATTTTTTGAATTATATGTATTTCTGCGGTGTTCAGTGGTGCAAATCCATCCACTAACAATTTGTCACCCAATGCCAGCTCCACACGTCAGCACTTCACTGCGGCTTGAAATGTTTCTGCATGCGTCATTACCAAAGTGTTGTACATGGGAGCTGGGATACATTTTCTGAAAGTGCCATTTACTTTAGGCTGTTTTATACTGTCACTTAAGTATTGAGGTTGTTGAAGCCATTTTCTTTTTAAAATATTAAACTTCAGTTTTACCATAAACCCTGCCTTTGTACATTAAAAAGCACTGGAAATATACTATAAAGTAATCTGCCATTCCTTTTATATTTTATTTGCCCAGTAACAGAAGTTGTATATATTTTTTTAGTCAGAAACCATAAAAAAGGCCTGAAGCCGCACTGTAAGCCTTTTAAAGACCATTACCATGGCAACTATTTAGCTAATCACAGAGAATCAGTTTTTATCTTCCTCTATGACCACCCTTATTTGTCATTCAATTTCTCTAGCATTTATTATGACTTGATCTGCTTCAAATATGATTCTAAGACATTTAGTCTATAGCGTCAAAATAATAATTCAAGTATATGTGAATTAAAAATTATGAGTGCATTCCTATATCCATGGCATATAGAAATGAACTCTTTGTTTTTTGGACAAAGAGTTTCCTCCTCAATGGTCAAGGTAATCTAAAAGCTGCCTGGCTGTTTTTTGTCTGAACTGCTGATTTGTTTGATTGTGTAAAAGCATTCTGAGATGATGCATATAACTCCTCCTTCCTGAAAAAGCTGTTTGAAGCATTTCTGTGCTGCCTCATCAGGTATTTTGGGAATTGTGGTTGAATTTGCTGCCTGAGGTGGGCCAGAATGGTCAATGAGAAATTCAGAATGGATCTATTTTACTCTGCTTTTGACAAAGGAAGGGGGAATAGACATGCAGGTTAAATGATATGCCTTTGTTCTTATTTTTATGTTTTAACAAAGAGAGATAAATGGAAAGAGAAAGCTTAAGTTTTATAGTAGCTGCATTTAAATAATGGCTATTGTATTCCAAGACACATACCTTCAAAGCCTTGCAGCAATGAAAAGAGAAATTCAGTGTTTGAGAAATAAAAACTAAAAAGACAGTTGTCACATATGTAATCCTTTTGAGTGCATTTAAGAACAATAATTAAATATTAGTTAATGTGCTTTTAGTGAATCTCTTGAAAGTGGATAACTGCTACTGAAATGCACTTTTTTTGAAAAATGTTGTATGCAAAGCTCCTCTTTATATTTCACATGCTGAAACAAGGACAAATTCTTTTCCGTTTGTGTGATTTGAAATGTGACGTATTTCTTATAAACCTTTGAAGGTAAGGGGAGGAATGATATAATAAAAATCAGAAGAGTAAAATAAGTTAATGCAACAGCCTTTGCAGTCCAACAAATTTAAATGGCGTTGTTAGAATTTGAACACAAGGTTTACTTCCAACACTCAACTATTTGCAGGTGCTACAGCATTTTACTTGAGTTGTATCTCGTAACTAATTTGTAAAAACTCAAATATTGTGGCATGATACCAATTTTGCCACAGATCCTTATGAATGTTATGTTCTGTAGTTGTCGCCAAATAATTATCACAAATACATAATCTGAGGATGCTATTTTTAATTACTCATGTTGCAAATTTGTCCTTGCTGTATTATCTATAACACCAAATGCTCTAACTTTTTTTTTTTGCTTCACTTCCGTCCTGTTGGTGGCGGTAGCGTGCACTTCAGCTGATTCGCCACCTATTCTCATAGGAAGAAGAAGGACGCTCCATTCGTAAGGTGGGAATCGGACAGAAACAGTGTAAATAAGAGGGCAAAACCAGACGAAAAGCTTTAGACAGTGTGTTGTATTGCTCCAGAGCTGCTCATACACTAACAGCATTTTTTATTCAATACACAAATTCGAGTCTTTACCAAGTTCATCCGCGCAGACTGTCTTCGTAGAGTGATATGGACCGATTGCAGAAGGTCATTCCTGCTTGCTTTACGTAGAAAATACAGCAGCTCAACTACTTTAATCAAAAGTCCACTTTTCCTAGTTCAAAACTACTCATCCTTTTTGTAATTGTACTGTTAACATTAGCAAACCACTCAGCAGCTATGAAGATATTGTTGTCCCAGACGCCGAACAGCGTTGATTCGTCAAAGTGCTAGTTCATTGTTCTTAAGGACGCTTGACCGACTTGGAAAAGATGTTTCAAAATCGAATATTCTAAAAATAATCAACCAAGGTATGAATCCCACAATACTGCTTTAAAACACAGTTACGTCTTCGTAACATTCCAAGAAAAGCATTTCCAGTGTATTTGTACAATTAACATTCATCTTGAAAAACTTGACACAAAATAAGACAAACGTGGACAGGATTGTGCTAAATTTGAACCAACTTCCTTTAAGGATATTTTATTATCTGATAAAATAAGAATACGTAAACATGAGTAATATAAGATTACTCATGTTTACATGAATAGGATAGAGACTGTGGGGGACGGGACTTCTAAGAAATTTGAGATTGTTCCTGCTTTGGAAAGTTACATTAAATAACAAGTCCTATTTCACAAATCAAGAACTTTCATTTTGAAGTACATGTAAGTTGTTTATATTACATCAGACCAAGTCTGGTTCCATGGATTTCATCATTGGAAACAATTTTCTGTGATATAGAAACTGCTTTTATATAAATTTATATTTTAAGGAAAAATTATGCAGCAGAGATTAATTTAGACCAGACTTAAAAAGTCTTATTTAAAATTTTTGATTCTGAACTACAGCTCATAAAGGTGGCTAGATTCCCTAAAATTTGTGAAATAACTACTCATTCAAGCCTCCAGTTTAATGTCAACTTAACATTGCTTTCAACAAGCAGGGCAACTTTGTCCCTTCCTTAATTACTTTACTGCTTATTTCGGCTTACCGTGTTAGTAATGTACTTTTCAATATAATCCTCCATTGACATACATATAGTTTTTTTGTCTTTTTAATTGAGTAGACACTTCTGGGCAGTTAGACAGACATTTGAACCATTTGCTTATTAACCCTGTTAGGTGGATAATCCTAGATTATCGGTCTCTTAAACCGTACTGCAGTTGTAGAAAGGCCATTAAGTAAAGCAGCAGTAGTGAATGCACGGTGTTGCTACTTTCTACTAACAGTTATTGCTAAAGCTGCAGCTATGGTTAATTTTTCTTTCCTGTTTGTTCTGCTATTTTGCCTTCCTTTCCTTCCTTCCTTTTGTATTATCACATTTCTAAGGTTATTAAATGTGCCTTACCATGTGTGTTAGTTTTCATAGTCAGGTTTTCCTTTGGTTGTGCCAAATGGACCTATGCTTTTTTTTCTTCAGGATGGGGAATCTTACCTCCTCCAGTACTGGGGGTCTCTCTAGTACAGCCTGTGTTCAACTTGTTCAGGTGAGTAGTTGTTTACAAATCTAGCTTGTGCTTTCGTCGTGCTACTGTTAAGTGGATGCCCTTTGAAACTCACTAATAACTCTTTGTATTTTAGATCCATGATTTAAGTCAAGGAATAGTGTTTGAAATATCTCTGAAGTCAGATCTATGTATAGTTGCTTCTCAGCTGTGTTCCTGCTCTCTTTAATCTTTTGTCTGCATACACATCGTCTGTCAATGTGATCTTACAGATTACCGCAAGTTGTTTTTCAGTTCAGTTTGTAATTAGAACTATTAATGAAGTGAATTAGATTGTTTTTTGGGTTTGTTCTCGGCTACATAGACAGTTTTATTTTCAGTTACATGACTTACTTTTGATACCTATATTAAAAAGCTAAATGTGATGGAAAAAGTATTGAGTGTATGCTAATGTTTAATCATGGACACCTAATGAATCCTGGAAATATTCAGTTAAAGCCTTATAATGGGCTAACTTCTATTTTCCCTCAATCTTTCAGGAGATGGTGTCACAGAACTGTGTTGTCATATTCTCCAAGACCACCTGCCCCTATTGCAAAATGGCCAAAAATGTGTTCAATGAAATTGGTGCCAATTACAAGGTGATTGAACTGGATCAGCACAACGATGGGAAGAGACTTCAGGAGGCCTTGGCACAATTGACCGGTGTCAGAACGGTAAGAGTGTTAGATCTTAACATGAGACTTTTAATGAACAGTTCTTTGAACTTTTGGAT